>PISX010001947.1:82023-176175 GCA_004024625.1 Mellivora capensis | reverse complement strand
AAAAAAAATGTTTTATAACCACTTAAATGTTAACATAAGACTTGGGGTAAGGAACTGCATTTAAAAATGACAGAAACTCTGCAGTTAAACACCACCGTGTCCCAAAGCGACCCAATTCCCTGACCATGACGTCCAGAAGCACAGATGTCGAGCTCACAATGAGTGACCAGACAGAGCAGCATCACACCCAAAGCCCTGAGGACTTCACCCTCGCCCAAGAGGTTACTTGGTACTTACTGTAAACATTTTTTAGCCTCCTCCACACTGGGTATTTAATGTCTATGAGAGTACTGCCACTTTTTGGAAAATGATGACTAGCCCACACTAAATTATGGCCTATAACTTCTTTTTCATCAAGGTTAGATAAATAAGAAGCTATTTCTATATCTGGATATAGAAAGTGTACATTATATATATAATTTCCTACTTCTAACCTCAAAAATAGAATGTACTCTTTAGCTCTGCATTATAAAATTAACTTTGCTTTTAGCAAAATCTGATGAATCTAGTTCAATAGTTTGCAAGTTAGTAGGCTATTCAATGGGACCCCTGATATGATTTAGGATATTTTTCTGTGAATAAAGTTGACATAGTGTCTGGGACCAGGCGCTATCACTGGTGGATTGCATGTCTATGTAGTACCCAGGGTGTCCTTTTTCCACAATAAAAATGCAATGCTTCTGCCTTGACCTAAACCCACTAAATCAGGACCTATGGAGTAGAATCTCTAAGCCATATTTTAACAGAATCCATGGAGGTCCCTAAGCATACCCCCTTAGGACTATGGTGAGCTCCTCAACTCTCCTCAAACCCAAGAGGCATCTGGAGTTGCTCTGTCACTTTTCATAGCATACTCCACAAGGCTCGATTCAAATGATCCCATTGTCCATGTGCTCCTCAGTTGGATAAAAGCTCCTCGAGGACAATGACTGTCAATCAAAAGCCCCTCTGATTCCCAGCTGCTAGCCCAGGATTTACCTCTGTTTCCTGATAAATAAATATATGAACAAGTACTGCCAAGGGTTTAACATGAAGACACATCCGTACAATTTTGCAGTGGAATGGGACTCCTAGTGAAGTGGCATTTGCAAGCACATTAGAAGCTCCAGAGGAGAACTACTAACAAGAATGAATCAGAAGGAAATGGACAACTAGGAATAGGCCCTGCATCAGTGGAGGAAGCACAGAAATGTGCTCTGGAGCTTGACAGCAACAGAAGCAAGGATGGGGAGATGGTCCAGCTGCACAGGGTAAACTTTAAAGCAATAGAGAACACTGAACCAAATGCAAGTCTGCAAGCCACTTGGCCTAACCTCTTGTGGAGCTTGTCCACAAGGCTTTGTCAGGGGAAAGACAAAGAAATGGCATAAATAATAAAATAAAATAAAATGGAAAGTATTACATGCAGGAGAACCAGACAAAAATGAGTTAAGAAGAAGGTGAAAATGCAATTTTTAAAGAAAAGTGATGACACATGATGCAGAGGAGACTCATCATAGTTCATTTAACTTATTTCATTTAGCTTATTGACATGTCCTGCAGGCACTGCTGCAGGAGTTGCACAGATAGAGCTCTTCTGGGGCATACCAACAATTAAAAACAAATAAAGAATTACAAGATATGCCAGATACTTTGAAGAAAAATAAAAGTACATTGAAAGAATGGAAAAGTAATGGTGCAGAAGAATGTTATTTTTGATGAAGCAGATAGAAAAACTCTGAAAAGAAAATGGTTGAGCACAGTATAGAGTGATATGCTGATGTGTCCTCAGGCTGGTGTTAGAGGGAAATGTTCCAGAGGGGGAGAAGAGAACAGGGAAAGGTGCTGGGATGGGAGCATACTTTGGTGCATTAGATAGATAAAGAAGATAAGAGTCAATGGGCTGGGGAGAGAGCAAGCAAGTGGTAGATACAATTCGTCAGGGCTAGTCCTGTACGCTTGGAAACTGGTATCAGCAATACTGGACTTTACTCTGAGTGAGATGGGAACCTCAAAGGAGCAGAGTAAAGGGCTAGCATGGGGCTGGGGAAAAGTGGGCACTGAGAGAAGCAGCTCATGGATCTAGATTTGGGAACTTAAGTATTTCTACACAAAGAAGGTAAGGAGCTAGGAGGAAAAAAAGAGGGGGGAAAGAAAAGGAGGGAAAAAAAAACCTGAAGAAAAAGCAAAAGCAAGGGAAATCCAGACACATCCATTGATAGCTGCACCTTGGGGCTGCCGAGATCTGTCAATGCCTTGAGGTTTGCATATTTTGACAATGGATTTTTCTCCCACATCTCTGGACATGGGGAAGGCAGACTCACCACAGACCATCCATGAAGTATCCTTGGTATTCATGAGCAATTTCCTCTGAAGGACATCGAAGCCCAGTGAGGAGAAAAATGGCTAAGGTAAAAACCCCAATCTCCTTCTGGATGCACTGTCTGCCTGAGCACGTGCGGGTTGGTCTGCATTTGCAACCCTTGCTGGATGCTGGATCTGTGGTAGTCTAGCCCTTATATGGACCTACCCTTGGCTGATGAAGAGGTTCAAAATATGCCATCCCAAAATGTGCCACTCAGGCCTAAGAATTATTTGGCATTGAAGGCAACTCAGAAAAAGCAGACACAAGAAGAACTCTTCCCCTACTTACTTGAGAACAGAACAGAGTCCTCTTATGAAGATGCTCCTTCCTTCCCCAATGTCCATACCAGGAAGAAAGTACAGCCTTATTAAAGGAGATGAGATGACACTGAGAGTCTACACAAGCTTTGTTAACTAGTTTCTATCTACCCTTAGTTTCCTCATAATTTGCCAGCCCTAAAAGCCTTTTCCTTATCATGTCACTTATCTACAAATTTACTGTTCTTTTGTTAAGATGCCATGTAAACACAAGTTCCAACCACCTCTTTTTTTTTTTTTTAATTTATTTATTTGAGATAGAGGGAGTGCAAGCAGGGGGCAAGGGAGCAGAGGGAGAAGAAGAGAGAGTCTCAAGCAGACTATGCACAGAGCCAGACTCGGCTTGATTTTATAACCCCAAGGTCATAATCTGGGCCAGATTCAAGAATCGGATACTCAACCGACTGAGCCACCCAGGTACTCCCCAACCACATCTTTAAAGTTAAGCCATCCCTGAGTACTCCTGTGGGTATGCTCAACTAATGCATTAATATACTTTTGTTTGTTTTTCTCTTACTAATCTGTCTTTTGCCCATCTAATTTGCAGAGCCCTAGCCGGAGGATATGATTCTAAGATGCTTACAGAAAAAGAATTTCTTTCTTCCCCTACACTGGGTACTGCAATCTCACTGTAGCAGCCCCCAACTTTCAAACATGTGAGAGTCTTGCTCAGGCATTATTTGGTCATACTGTGTTCCTTACCAGAACCTGGGATACTATGAAAAAGTCCAGGGAAAGGGGACCAAATACTTCTGAAAGTTACCTATCAAGAAAGCCTGGAGGTGATACCATGTAAGGGCCTATTCAGCCACAGCAGCCCCACCCCAGTTGAACTGCCACTTTGTTGTAAAACTTAAATTGACTCTGCCCCCCCCAGGGGAACTTACTTAAAAAAACAAGTCCCGGAAACCAGTCCCAGGTAACAAAGTCCAAATACAAGGGTGGGTCAGGCAAGGTGGAGGTATTCAATCAGTGGGGGTGCATACTGTCTCCTAGCTACCATGAAGTATGGGCCCCGCCCTTTGGGCACCTTTTGGGCGCCAATTCTGACCAACATGATAGACTGGTTCAAATGTCTACTAGGATAAATTGTAATTCAATTGGTCACCTAGCATGACTGTGCAGCTTTCTTTGTGTGTTACAATTTCATTGGCCACCTGTGTGTGGCCAGGCCCAACCACATGGCCTTTGCTCTATAAAAGTTAGTCTGTGAAACAGAGAGCGGTCATTCTCTCTGTAAGGGGCGGCCCTGACCGGTCTGTTTGATGGTGGGTTTGATTCTTGATGCTTGGCACAAAATAAAGCTTTGCTTGACTTTCGCTTTGTATCAGTCTCGCTCCTTTAATCACGGACCCATTATTGGGGGACCCATTATTGGGGGACCCAACAACCATAAGAACAATATTTTATCATGTAATTGCATAACAAGAAATACCAAATAGAGCAAGGAATAATTTTTATCTCTTCCTTTACTATCCACAAGGGACAATAATTTGATTAACTTCAACAATAGGAGGCAATACTGTAACTTCTCAAACTTTTGTTCAACAGAGCGACTGTTTAATAGTTGAGCATTTTATATTTATCAAAGATAAATAAAGAATAAAATGATAGTTTGTGTTGGCAATTTATAGGAAAATTACTGAGTCATTCAAAGTCCTTTGAGAATCAGAATTTGCAAGGAGGAACCATATCCAGTATGCCCAATTAGAACACGCAGGTAAAAAGCAAATAACGATTACTCTGCTTAATAACTAACACTTAAATATAACTTAGCAAAATTGTACCAAAACATGCTGACTGGTCTTTCCCCAATACTGACTTCTACAGCCTCAAAATCCTAAAAGAACTTTAAAGGTGATAAGAAACAAACAAACAAGAAACAGAGCTTGAGAATCATTTCCTTTGATCTTTGCAGTGAACACTGGTACTTTCCAAACTCTTCATGCAACAAAAATCAGAATATTTGAAATGAGTATTATTTCTAAGGAACAGCATCCACAGCTTTAAAACTATAATTTAGTCTTACTATCTTGCTCAGTGCTCTCATTTCGCAGGTTGGGGAAAATGAGGTCCAGGCAACACCTGTGTAGATCCCAGTTCTGGCTCCAGTCCTGGGTCCTTCCACAAAGCCTTGCAGCCCTGCAGAGGAAGCCTTTCTTAGGCGATCATAATGAGCATTCAGGAATCTGCCTGCAAAGCTTGGCAAATCTGCTTACAACTTGATATCCAGCAAAGGAGCTTCACAATCCCAGTGGAGAGCCGGAGGGCTTGAGACAAGCCAAATATATATCTGAGAAATCAGATCCAAGTGTGAAAGCTGTCACTTGTTCCTTATATGTACTTTCCTCTAGAGCCATTTTTATTTTCTTTTTCATTGCCTCACCATTTCATCCTAGAGGCATCTGTTAACCTGCATAATTCAGTCAAGTGCTCTCTGGATGTCCTCCCGAGAAAGCTGTAGATTCAGGTTTGGCCCTAAGCAAGCCCTTTTTCAGGGTAAGGGGATGATGAGACTGTTCTCCACTTCCACACCCTACCACAACAGTTGCCTGAGGGACAGGCCATCCCACTGATCCTGCACACAGAGTTCACAGGTCAAGGACCCAGACCCACCCACACAAGGCTCCCAGGCACCACCTATTCCTTTTTTTCTTAGTAGTGGTTTTCCGCTCCCAATTCCCCACCCTAGAGAATCTTCTCACATTCAGCCCAAACACTGTGTGAGGCATTACCTTGTAACTACAGTTTTCTGTTACCCTGCTATGATAATTTGCATTTTAAATGACTGCAGTAGGGCCGATCTTATCACAAAACTGTGAATTTCAAAGGAGTGCAAAGTCATGCAATTAACCTGCATAGGGAAAGGATCAAGTAAATTTTTCAGCACTGCAGCCATCAACTAGACACAGAAGAAATCAGTTCTATGAAGAAGTGGGTGTCAATTTTTAGGACATTTACTGAGGAAGCTGTAGCCACACAAGAAAAAATAAATAAATAAAGATATGGATTCTGAACTTGGAAACCAGAAGCTATGTTATGGGTAACTGCTCCTCTACCAGCCTCTTACCCAGGAGAGTTATGTGAACATATTTTTCTATAATCAGTGTGTTTAATTAAAAACATACACAGCAAATAAGACTTTGCACCTCATCTAATTTTACTAGCATTTGTATAATGCTATTGCATGATGTTAGCAAATGGTCAGAAGATCCCTCTGTCTTCAGAAGCAAATGGAAATACATAGTTGCTTTAATAGAAGCATTAATATCATCCCTCTGCATTCAGCTACTTGGTGATAGAAGTCAGAAGGTGTACTGAGTCGTGAAAACATGCAAATATATTCAGAACTATACAAATCTTGTTTTTAAAGCCTCCTTACTGGTGGTTTCCGACTGAATAAACGTCAGAGCTTAGAGTCCATTTTTATATGCTGAGGGAGATAAAGGCAAGTAGATTTTAAGTGGATGTAATTCTTAGAGATTAGATTATTGTTTTAAAGGCTAGCATCTTCCCAGAGACAAAGAAAATGACACTTGTAACCAAAAGACAATCATCACAATTTTAACTCTATGATATGTAGAGATTGTCCCACAATCCCTTGAAAAACATAAATTTATATTTAATAAAACATATTAAAATGTAAATGTATCTATGAAAATAAAAATATATGCTGTTACCACAACAAACAAACAAAAAAACCCACAGGATCAAAATGGTGTCACTTAGGATTCCCAAACCGGTGCCCAATGCATAATCTAACTGCTGTTTCAACTTCCTCCAGAAATGTAGTCTTGACTGGTCAGCCAAGAATTTTTCAGTCCGAGCTGGATCTCTCACCAGGGAACTCTCCACTCCTCAAAGATAATGATGTAATGTGTATAATGAGACACCTTGCTTTCCCTCTAGAAACTGGGCTCCCCTGGAACAATCTTTTTCTTTTGTTAATACCTTTCTTGTCCCCACCCTCTTTCTATAAAAAACTTTCCATTTTGTACAACTCTTTGGAGCCCCCTCTACTTGCTAGGTGAGGTACTGCCCAATTCATAAATGGTTTAATAAAGTCTTCAAATTTACTTGGTTGAATTCTTTTTTTTTTTAATTTAACAAAGCCATGAGTCTTTTTTTTTTTTGAAACAGTTGACAGAGAGGTGAACATTAGCCTGGATAAAAACTCTTAATCATCTCCAATGGTTAGGCTGGAAAACCAAGACATGGAGCTTTGCAATTTCTTTAACTATCAAATTGGTGGGTAAATCTAATCTTTGTACAAAGACAATTAAAATATTTATTTATGCCTATTTATTCTGGGTCCAGGATACAGAGATGTGGAAATGCATGGCATGGGGCATGACAGGGAGGGCAAGACAGCCTGAAGAGCAAGGCTCTCATGCCTTCCTTTATGCATTTTTTAAAAGATTTTATTTATTTATTTGACAGAGAGAGACACAGTCAGAAAGGGAATACAAGCAGGGGCAGTAGGAGAAGGACAAGCAGGCTCCCCACTGAGCAGGGAGCCCAATGCAAGGGCTCCATCCCAGGACCCTGGGATCATGACCTGAGCCAAAGGGAGATGCTTAACTATCTGAGCCACCCAGGCACCCCTCCTTTATGCGTTTTTAAAAATAGGAACACAAGAGGACTAAATGAAACTGCACACCTAGGGCTCTTGGTACACTGAATAAATATTAGTCATTATTATTGTTTTTTTCTCCCCAACAGGATGTAGAAACTGAAAAAAAAAAAATGCTGTATCTGAATATTGAAGTAAGTTTTTTTTTCAAGGCATATGGAAAACTTGGGAAGCAGCTTGGAAAACTACTCAATCAGTTCGTGATTATAATGTTTATTAGGACTAGTAAGCTGCTAGAATGTTAAAATAAAAAATCCTGAGGCTAGAGAACACTGGATAATAATACCATTATGAGGTGTGCAACAGCCATTTCGTGTGATCTGTGGAGAATGCACTGTGTACATATGGGGTTTGATGACTCCAGAAAATTTTAAATTGATGGCAAATTGAGGTTCCAAAAAAATGGGTTTGATTCTAATTTAACTTTGTAAATTATTTAAAAATAAGCGTGTTCCTTTTTCTGCCTATAAAAATATTTCCCCTTTATCATAAAATGTTTGAAAAAATAAAGAAAACAAATTCCATATTACCTTGTGATAACTACTCTTACTACATGGGTGAACTGCTTTACATTTTAATGTAGTACACATGAATTAATATAGCTGGGATCATGCTTATATTGAATTTTGTGCTGTGTGTGACTCATTTCATGTAAAATTGCATTTTGAACATCTTTCTACATTCAAAATTATTCGAAGATCACTTTTTTACATGCACAATCTATTAGATGGATGTATCATAATTTATTTAACCTACCCCCTTTTTTAAGAGCTACAAATAATAGAGTGATGAAAAATTTCATAGACACACAGATTTCCAGGCTACTGACTATTTTGTGGGGTGCATGATGGAAGTGAATGTAAATTTTCCAGCTATGTTCTCAGGGAGAACTTTTCAAAGTGTGGGTATGCATGTACCTGTCAGGATCCTGCTGCAAAGCCTGGCCTCACCACCCAAGCACCTGCAGTTCTAGTTGGTTTATTAGACCAGAAAGAAAGCTCACTGTTGTTTTCATTTGCATTTTTTGAATTATCAAGTACATATAAGTTTCATCACTTGTATTTCCTTTTCTGTGAGTAGATGAAATGAAGCCTTTGCCAAGATTTCTCTACAGATTTCAGACTGTTCTTGTCCTGGCATTTTTTGTCTATTACAGCTACTAAACTCTGATTAATGTAATTTGGCAAGTCAGTTTTACATTTGTAGTATCTTCTTTTTACCTCTTTGTGACTTTTTTGTCACGCATGTTTTAATAATCATCAAATGCAGCAGTCCTTGCAGCTTGCCTCTTTTGTAAGGAAGAGGGGACAGCCCTGAGCTAAGCTTCTACTCTGCCACCAGTAAGTGACTCACCTGCCACAGCTTCTGATCTGTAAAACAAATGATGTAGCCTGTCCATCTCTCATCACTTTGACCTCCTAAAGTATAAATTGTGCTGCAACTTTATTGTAACAAGCAGAACTCAGTTGATCCTTCCTAAACTTAAATAATAAATGCTGTCAAGAAGAATTCAATGACTCTTATAAAATCCAAATCCCTCCAGAAAACCTCAAAGACATGATTTATGTTTACTGCAAATTTAAGAATTTTCTTTAAGTACCTTAAGCATGGTTAACCTTTGTTAACTTTACTCTGAATATCCTTTTGCACAGAATTTCTAAAAAAGAATTCTTGTCTGGGTTTTGAGATCCTTGTGATCTGGGTCCCAAAGTGTAATGGGTTATTACAAACACTGATAATGAGCTCTCATATACAGCTCTGGTCTCAGAGCAGAAAGCAGCACCTTCCCTTTTATATTGAGGTGGAAAGAAAATACAGTTCAATATTTGGAGGATTTATAGTCATCAGTATAGTCTTCAGCTTTTTGACAATGGTCTTTGGGAAGCAATTACTTCCTCTCCCTTCATTTTAACTCACAACGGAAGTGTTCATGTTGCTGTGGGCAGAAGGTGGGCTTAAGACAAACAGCTTGGGTTTCATTTGCCTTGACTTTTTAATCTCCTATGGAGATGCATATCTTATTTATTGCCTTATTTAACCAAACATTCCTTCCCCTGGAGCTGTTAGTATCTAAGGGTGAGTGGTTTCTTTCTTCACTAATTTTCAGATATTGGAGAAAACTGGTAGTCAATGATTTATAATTCTCTGAGTTGAATCCCAATTGTCAAATGTAATCCAAAGTGACTTTCACAATGAAATGTTAACCTTTTCACTACTTTCCCTAACTTAGTAATGGAGACATTTATGGGCAAAACTGATGATGGATGTGAGGTAACAAGCTAGCCATCCATGTATCCAAATGTGAGTCAAATCCCTGAAAATGAAGACAGTGAGTTAATGACCAGAAAAGGGAGTATTAATGGGAACATAATACATCCCAGACACTGTTAGTTACTTTATATGGGTGATTTCATTAAATTTTCATAGCAAACAAACTTCTAGTTCATAGGTATCTGAGTTTCAAGGAGTTTTATTAACTTACATTATGCACTAATAGATGCTCAAAATAGTGTGTCTCCACCTGATTCCAAAGCCCATATTCTTTGCACTGCATGATGCTACCTGTGTAGTTAATGCTAAGACCTCTCCATATTTATTGGCTTTTGAAGGGAAATTGGTTGTTTTGATCTCAAACATCCCCAGGACTAATGACTGTGACCTAATGTTAACACCTCTCCATTTTTATTGGCATTTGAAGAGGAATTGGCTGTTTTGATCTCAGACATCCCCAGGACTGCTATGTTGAGGCATACTGAAATGAAACACTCAAAACTAGAATTCAGCCACAGAGGAAGTCATAGCATACTCATTTGGACAATAAGTCATAGGTGAACATAACAATGCTAAAATAAATTGATCAAATTGCTCCTACAAGCAATCCATCTCTGCCCCCAGAATATATTTTCTCTTTCTCATTTAGCCACATGAATACGAAGCCCACATCCACTGTATTTTGCTCTTAAGACCCAGGGGTAAAGTGAGATTATCATGCTTTCAAAGACTGACATTATTTGGAAGGTGGATCTGAGATAAACACTGCTAGATGAAGTAGTGGGTCCACCGTTCCATGTTTCAACTCACACATTATCTTTTACTCTGTAAGCTTCTTTTGTTGTTTGAACAATGAAGCCAACAACTTATTAAAAATAATTTAAGTAGCATGGTGATGGCAAAACAAAAAAAGCTGACCATCTATAAACTTGATTTTTTAACAAACTTTACTCAAGTGTCACATCCTCCAGACATATTCACCTGGTAGTTTAAAAACTGAGAGAATGAAAGAGGAAGACGGAAATGAGAAAGGAATAATCCTTCTTTGTCAAGGAAAGGGTCCATTAGCAGAGAAATAACCATGAGCTTTTAAAGACAGCCCAGGCACTTTCTGAAGGAAAGCACCATATCTGTGGACATTTGCCGGCATTTGGGAAATCCACAAGTAAAACAGCATATAGAAAGTCGTAGGAAGCATGTTGTAAAGCTATTTTGCCAGCACTGTTAGGAAAGATGAAGGAATCCCTTAATGTACACTTCAGGGAATAGCAATTGGCAGATTTAAGCCTCATCGGGGAAAATGCACATGTGAATAAGTGATTGGAGCTAGGACCCTCCCAACATCTAGTTGATCACAAAACACATGGTTACGTCCATAGCAACTGAATATGTGTAATAAACAGTTTGGTTATATTGTAGTGAAAACCACCTGATCTCAGATGGTGAGGGAGTTCTTAAATCCCAAGTCAATTTCCTCGTCTCTCTCCTCTGAACTTCAATACAGAGGATAAATATATCAGAGTTAATAGAGGCCTTATTTAGAATGAAAATCAACTGGCAACTCTCCAAAATGCTTTGATAGTAAAAGACTATTCCCCCAATCTGGCAGAATTCCAGGCAGCACTCCAGTTCTGTGGGATACTTTAGGGAAAGTACCCAGGACTGAGACCACTTTGAGCTCTGAATCTGGAATCTGCCTTTTCTAGCCCCCAAAGTTAACATGCTTGGGATCCTCATTTCATAACTTGCAAAGTGAGATAAAACTAGGTAGGCCTATCACACACATCCGTCATGATGAAAAAATGAAATAGTGGCATGACCACACTTTGTAAATGACAAGGAATTTTTAAAAATATTTAGAGTAATTCACCAAGATAGTGACATAGTGTTTCTGACTTCACTCCCAATCACAAGAAGAGCAATTAACATCTATTCAAGAACACCCCTAAGGGAATCCTAGAATAAGGAGGTAAGTGAATAATCCCTTGCACCTCAGAGACCAAGACAGGCTGCATTCAGTAAGAGAAGTACGTTCACATTGACCACAAAGTCTCTCCCATAGGTGAGTGTATTACTATGTATAGAGGCTTCCCCAAGCCTCTATTTCTTCCAGCTGGAAAAGAGAACTCAGGGGGGACAACCAGTCTCCCCTAGCATATGGGTAGCTTTATAGCAGCCCATACTGTTTATGTTTTTTCTCACATCAGGGGATTGCAGGGACCTTATAGGGCCCAGCCACTGGGAATCTGACTGACAGAGAAGAGGGGAGAGGCTTGCAACAACAGCACATAATCTTGGCAGACTTAGTTCATTCCTGCAGTGCCTAAATAGAATCCTAACCAGTGGCTTTGCTTAACTGCAGAACCAAGCCAGGGGCACAGTGACCAGGGAAGTAAGCAGGTTGTAGAATCTGCCTGACTTGGATCCTCAAAATTGAAGTTTTGCTAGCCATGGAGCCTGGTTTGCCCAGTCCCATGCAAGTACCTGAATCACAGCCCTACCTGCTATGGAGAGTGTCTTCCAGCCCCGTTTGACCAGAAAGGCTGATAATAACTCCTAAAAGGTGCATGGTCCAGTGACACTTGAGCCAAGAGATAGGCAGCCATAACTGACTGGCCCAGAGCAAAGACATTATCAGCAAACATACCCAGAAATACAAACTAAGCTGAGTGATGAAGAACCAACTCTGTAAAGCAAACCTGCAAAGTCTAGAAAAAGAACTCCATTACTCAAATGTATGTATATCATTGTAAGAAATCAAGGATCACAAAAATCAGGTAAATTAGGTAAGTACCACCAAGGAAACTAACAAAGCTCCAATAACTGACCCTAAAGAAATGGAAATCTATGAACTGTCAGACAAAAAATTCAGAATAATTCTTTTTAAGGAAGTTTAGTGAGCTATGAGAAAATACTGATAGACAACTAAGGAAAATTATGAAAATCATTCATGAATAAAATGAGAAGTTTGCCAAGGAAATAACTATCAACAAACAGAAATCCTAGAGCAGAAAAATAAAATAACTGAAATAAAGAGCTGAATACAGAGTTTTAAAAGTTGACTTAACCAAACAAAAGAATGAATCAGTGACTTGGATGATAAGACATTGGAAATTACCAAATCACAGAAGCAAAAAGAATAAAAAAGAATGAAAAAGAATGAAGAAAGTCTATGAAATCATGGGACACATGAAAAGAAACAATATTCACATTATGGGAATTCCAGAAGAAGAGAAAGAGAAAGGGACAAAAAGTATATTTAAAACCATAGTGGCCCAAAACTTTCTGAACGTGGGGAAAGAAATGGACATCCAGATTCTTTGAGATCCAAAGGATCCCAAATGGGTTGAACTCAAGCAGGGCTACACCAAGACACATTAGAACTAAATTGTCAAAAGACAAAGACAAAGAATTTTAAGGGCAGCAAGAAAAAAGAGAGAAGTTATATACAAATGAGCCCCTATAACACTATTATCTGTATATTACTCAACACAAACTTTTCAGGCCTGGAGAGAATGGGATAACATATTCAAAATACTGAAAGAAAATAACTGTCAACCAAGAATTCTATACCTGGTGAAGCTGTCCTTTAGAAACAAAAGAGGGATAAAGACTTTCCTGAACAAACAAAAGCTGAGGGATTTCATTACCACCCAACCTGCTTTAGAAGAAATGGTGAAGAGAGTTCTTCGAGTGAAAGGAAGAGAACACTAATTAACACCATAAGAACAAAAAGAGGGAGTATAAATATCACTGATAATGGTAAATACATAGTTGTACATAGATTCTGCAATATAGTGGTGCATAACTCCTAACTCTAGTTTAAAAAAAATAAAAGAACATGAACACAATAATCTGTTACTGCACAATGTAAAAAGATGTAAATTCTAACAGTAAGAAGCTAAAATGTGAAGGGGGGGGAGAAGTAAAATTATAAAGTATAGGAATTCTTTTGAAGCTAACCTGTTACTAGTTTTACACAAGCTGTTATAAGTTAAAGATATTTTGTGTAAGCCTTACAGTAACCACAAGGGAAAATCTTCCAGTAATTATACAAAACAACATGATAAAGAAGTCAAAGTGTAACTGGTATCAAGACAATATAGCATACAACAGAGATAGCATAAACAGAAACAAAGAATAATGGATCTACAAAACAACCAGAAAACAATTAGCAAAGAGGCAATAGTGAGTACTTATCTATCAATAATTGCTTTAAACATAAACAAAATAAATTCTCCAGTAAAAAGATATAAAAAATAAGTTCCAAAAATAAAATCTAAGGTCCAAGATACAGAGGCTCACTTTAGTCTTAAGGACAATTACACACTACACTGAGAATGAAAAAATGGAAAAAGACATCTTAAGCAAATGGTAACATTCCCCTCGCACCACCTCCCCCCCAAAAAAGCAAGGGCTGTGATAAGTAGATCAGAAAAAGAAGATTTTTAAACTAAAATGGTAAAAAGAAACAAAGAAGGTCATTATATAATGAGACAAGGACCAATACCCCAAGAATATATAATAATTGCAAATATTTATGCACCTAACATCAGAACACCTAAATATATTTAAAAAAAGAATAATAGAACTAAAAGGAGAAATAAACAGTAATATAATACTAATTGGGAAATTTAATAACCCACCTCTTGAAAATGGATAGGTCATCCAGACACAGAATCAATAAGGAAAGAGCAGATTTGAACAATGCTATAGATGAAATGGACTTAGATATATACAGAGCATCCTATCCAACAATAGCACAATACACATTCTTCTCAAGCATGCATGCAATATTTTCAAGGATAGACCACAAAACAAATCTTAGCAAACTTGAAAAGCTTGAAATCATACCAAGTATCTTCTCTGACCATACTGGCATGAAATTGAAAATAAACGAAAATAGGAAAACTAGAAAATTCATGAACACATGGAAACTAAATGACACTCTCCTAAACAACCAATGAATCAAAGAAACAATAAAAGGGAAATTAAAAAGCTGAGATAAATGAAATGGAAACACAACATACCAGGATTCTAGGATACAGCAAAAAAAAACCAAACCAAACCAAACCAAAACAAAAGACAACCCACAAAAATGAACAAAAAAATAAAATATAACTCAGGGCACCTGGGTGGCTCAGTCAGTTAAGTGGCTGCCTTTGGCTCAAGTCATGATCCCAGGGTTCTGGGATGGGGCCCCACAACGGGCTCCCTGCTCAGCAGAGAGCCTGTTTCTCCCTCTCCCTCTGCCTGCTGCTCTGCCTACTTGTGCTCTCTTTCTATCTCTCTGTCAAATATATAAATGAAATCTCAAAAATAAAATAAAATAAAATAAAATAAAATAAAATAAAATAAAATAAAACATGACTCTAATAGAGAAGTTCATAGCAATAAACATCTACATTAACAAGAAAGAGCCCAAATAAACAACTTTACTCCTTAAGAAACTAGAAAAAGAAAAGACTGAGCCCATAGTTAGCAAATGAAAAAAAAAAAAAAAAAGATTAGAACAGAAATAAATGAAATACAGAAAACAGTAGAAAACTAAAGGTTGGTTTTTTGAAAAGATAAATCGATAAACCCTTCAATAGAGTAACCAAGGTAAAAAGGGAAAGGCTGAAATTGAATATATATATATATGTATATATAGTGGAGACATTACAACTATCACCACAAAAACTCAAAGGATCATAACAAATTATTATGAAGAACTATATACCAACAAATTGGAAAACCTAGAAGAAATGGAAAAATTCTTAGAAACTTTAATAAAACTTACTTACCAAGACTGAATCAGGAAGACATTGACAACTTGAATATGCCAATAACTAGTCAGAATATTGAATTAGTAATAAAAAATCTCCCAAGAAACAAAAGCCAAGGACCAGATGGCTTCAATGGTGAATTTTGCTAAACATTTAAAGAAGAATCAACACTAATAATTTTCAAACTGTTCCAAAAAATCAAAAAGGAGTGAACACTCCCAAACTCATTTTACAAGACTAGCATTATCTTGATACTAAAACCAGAAAAAGACTCTAGTAGGGAAACAAGCAAGCAAACAAAAAAACTACAGGCCAATATCCCTGATGATTATAGATGCAAAAATTCTCAATAAAATACTAGCAAACCAACTCAGCAGCGCATTAAAAAGATCATTCACCATGAGCAAGTGGGGTTTATCCCTGGGATGCAAAGATCATTTCACATATTTAAATCAAGAATGAACAGAAAAAAATCATATGATCATGTCAATAGACATATCAAAAAACATTCAGCAAAATTCAACATCTATTTATGATAAAAACTCTTAACAAACTCCGCACAGAAAGAACATATCTCAACATAATAAAGGCCATAGATAACAAGCCCATAGCTTACACCATACTCAGTGGTGAAAAGTTGAAAGCTTTCTCTGTAAGATCAGTAATAAGACTAGAGTGTCCACTCTTAATCAATGTAGTACCAGAAGTCTTAGCTAGAGAAATCAAGCAAGAGAAAGAAATAAAAGGTATCAGGATTTGAAAAAATTAAATTTTCTCTATTTTTAGGAAACATGATTTTGTACATAGAAAATTTTCAAGACTCAACCAAAAAACTGTTAGATCTGATTAATCCAGTAAAGCTCCAGGTTACAAAATTAACATATAAAAGTCAGTAGCATTTTTATACACTAACAGTGAAATTTCTGAAAAAGAAAAAAAAATCCATCCCGTTTACAATAGCATCAAAAACAATAAAATACTTAAGAATAAATTTAAGGACATGAAAAATCTCTGTGCTAAAAACTATAAAACACTGAGAAAAAAAAAATCAAAGAAAACACAAATAAATGAAAAAAATGAAAAATCCATTTAAATGAGTGGAGGCTTTAAACTTGTGCAGTACATAAAAAGGATGTGTATTTGCCAGAAATACATCTCCCCAAGTGATTTGCTTGTGCCCCTTGGTCTTCATTCACATTTCACAACAAAGAAAAGAGACACTTCTATTACCAGAGAAAAGCATTCATTCTACAATTTTCAAGGATTCTCTGCTTTCAAAGAGGGCTCTAGAAGACAGCTAATCAGATATAAATGGTTAATTTCCTATTTGATTAGACACATAATTTTTATTTGCCTCAGTCATTTCCATCAATAGATGTGTCCGATCACATGTTCTTTGTCACTGGGTTACGATGCCCCTTTCACAGCCAGGAGCATTTCCACAGATGGTACACCTGCATCAAAAGATAAATGGCCCTATTTTTAGCTTCTGATGCTTTGAGTGAAACCTCACAACAATTAGGCATAATTACTATGCACAGTGCCATTGCCATGGTTTTTGTCTGCAGATGAACCGGGAGACCCTGGGCCTCAGATCCCAGGGGACTTGAGATGCTGGTCCCCACACATGTGGCTTCGCCTTGGCGGCCTCTGGAAAAGGGCCTTCATTTTCAGTCCACAGCACAGATAAGTACATTTCAGAGTCATTACAAGTCCAGTTCAAATCAGGTGAAGAAAGAGGAATAAATTTTTGTAATGACTCTAAAAGCATGACCAGAAGTCCAGATGCAACTCCAACAAACACCCGGTGGCATACTGTGTGTTAGCATTCTTCTTTTGTTAGTTTGTTTTAAAGTTATTTTGAAATAGAGTTATGCAAGAAGTTGGGGAAAAAAAAAGGTATAGGGAGGTTCCACATCCCCTACACCAATCTCCCCCCAGCCCCCACCCCAGTCCTACCATAGGACTCTTGCATAATTCAAGCACAAAATCAAAACCAGAAAATTGGCCTTGGTAAAACCCACAGACCTAATTCAGATCTCACTAGGTTTACGTGCAATCATTTGTGTGCGCGCGTGTGCGTGTGGGTAGATCCATGTAACCACCACCGCAATTCAAATACAGAACTCCCTCGTGAGCCCTTTGTAACTACACCCACATCCCCTCTCCATTCATAACCCCTGACAATGGCTCATGTGTTCTCCATTTTTTGGATTCTGTTATTTTTAGGAATGCTATAGGATTTTTTTTTTTTTTTTTTTTTTTTTTTTTTTTTTTTTTTTTTTTTTTTTGGTCTAGGGGCTCTACAGACTGCTGGGAGTAGGATATGGAAGCTCCCAGCTACCACTGTGGGCTTGGCTATTTTTCCCCCTTCTGCTTTATTAGTCTGGCTTTGGGCATTTCATGCTTTTTGTTGCATGAACATTTGGTATTGCTGTATCATCCCGGTGGACTGATCTTTTAATTGTTATGTAATGGTCCTCCTTTCTTTATTCTTACCTACAATTTATCTTATATAAATGCTTTTTTAAAAAACTAATGTTTGCATGGTATATTCTCTTTTCCATCATTTTACTTTCAACCTCTCTATACCACTATGTTTAAAGTGAGCTTCTTGTAGAAAGCATATACCACATTTGGGTTACATTTTTCATCTACTCTGATAAGTCTTATCTTTTAATTGGTATGTTTTAGACCTTTCATATTTCAAGTGTTGATAGATTAGAGCTAAAGTCTGCCAATTTATTTCTTGTTTTCTATTCTGTTTTTTTATTCCTGTCTCCCCCACATTTTTTTTTTGCCATCTTATGGCTTATTGGGATATCTTTTAGAAGTCTACTTTGATTTATCTGTCATGTTTTGATTATCTCAGTATAGTAATTCAGTGTTTGTTTAGTGTTTTATATACTTATTTATGTATATTTACTTATAAATATTTATATGTATAATATATTTATATACATAAAACATACCAGAATCCACTGGCATCAGTATTTTACCACTTTGAGCAAAGTGGCAACACCTTGTATCTATTTTGGTCCTTGTACTCATCTATCTTTTTAAATAGAAGTAGCTTAGAAATTTCCTCTACATTCATTGAGTGCCACATCGAATGATGCTATAATTTTTGCTTCAAGTGTTTTTTTTTTAATCTCATTATATTTACCACTAAGTTACTCATTCTACAGTTCTATCTCCTTTCATGATGCAACAGTTTTTCCCAGTTTTCATTTCCTTTTTGTTTAGAGAACTCCTTTTAGGTATTGTTTATGGGTGGATCTCTTAGGACAAATTCTCTCCTTTTTAATCTTAAGAATACCGCTATTTCCTCTTCATCCCTGAAGGATATTTTTTCTCGATGTAGAATTCACAGGTGACATTTCTCTTCTTTCAGCATTTGAAAAATGTGCCACCTTCCTTATGTTTTCTGTGGTTTCAAATGGGAATATTATTGTCATTCAGATTGTTGTGTTCCTCTAGGTAGCTGTGTTTATCTCTGGATGATTCTAAGAACTGTTTTTTCTCTTTTTAAAAGCTTAATCACATTGTTTTTGGTATGGAAATTGTCAGGTTCAACCTATTCATGATTCACCAAGCCTCAGGAATCTGTAGATTTATGACTTTTGCAAACTTGGGAAAATTTCCAACTATGATATTTTTGAAATTTTTTTAAGCCCCACATTTTCTTATTTCCTCTAGGACTCTGGAGATGCAAATGTTAGTTCTCTTGTGATTACCCCACATGGTTCTGTTCCTTTCCCCCCAGTCTATCTTTTTGTCTGTTATCAGATTGGGTAATATCTATTGATCTGTCTAGAATTCACCCATTCCTTTCTCTGCCATCTCCAATCTCCCATCTAGTGAGGGTTTTGTTTTGCTCTTTTAAATCTCACTTATTGTATTTTTCAGTTATATAATTCTCCTTTTATTATTTTTATGTTTTCTATTCCATTGCTGAGATTTTCTATTTTTTCATTTGTTTCAAGTCTAATTGTAATTACTCATTTTAAGACTGGTTAAATTAACTTAAAATTACATTTTAAGATTGGTGCCTTAAAATCACTGCCAGATAATTCCAATATCTGATTCCTGAATTGGCATCTGTTGACTTTTTTTTTAAATTCAAGCTGTGATTTTCCAGGTTTCTGATATGACAAATGATTTCAGCTGCATATAGGCCATTTGGATATTATGTTGTGAAACTCTGGATTACCATCCTTTCTTCATTTTAGCAGGTAGTCACCTTGTTTAAGTTTAACATCTATCTAGATGGAGCGGATTTTCTTTAGGTCCCCAGTGAGCTCCACTGACTCTTCCCTGCACAAGTTTCCAGTTGGCCTCACTCTCTGACTCATGACACCTAACTGTACATGTGTGGGGTATAGTGGGATATAAATTCAACTTCTCCCTAGACCCTGTCAACAAATTTCCAGGAAATGCAGTGTACCCACTCCTTACTGAGCATGCTGACTCCAGAGTGCGGGGTCCTGGGGTGGGAAACAGATGGTTGACTTGAGTTACCTTATTGCCAGAAGGAGCTATAAATACCCACCACCTGCCCCTATCTCACCCTCTCATCCAACCCCATTGACCTAAGGGGTGGAGGGCAAAAAGCTAGCCTTGCCTTGTACCACCATGTTCCACCTTGCTGGTACAGGGAGGGTTGAAGGCTTTGCTTCCTGCAGGGTCCCACAGAAATAGGGGAGTGTTGGAGTAAGTGAAATCCTGACTAGTCCTGTTCACAACCTCACTCATTCTCATTGTTATCACCCCACTAGTATCTGAAGGTGAAAAAGCAAAGTGACAGTTCCATTTTACACCAGCTCTTTCAGTCACATTGCTACTACGTGGGGATGGATTCTCAGCTCCACACTGATGTCTTGGAGGGGGAGAAGCAAAGGGCTAATTAACCTCCCTCACACTGCCTCACTTACCTCCACTGCTGCTGATTGAGGATACAGGTTTAGTTCCCTGTTAGACATTACTTACACTACCACACTGGGATAAGCTGAGGGAAGATCAAATCTTTGCTGACACCATCAACCATCATCCAGGCAGAAAACTAGGAGCGCTAGTTTGCAAGGGATGGTAGGTCCGTCCAATGATCAGCCCACTGTCACCACCTGGTGGATAATCTGAGTAACGCTACCTACTTCTGCTGTGTTGGGGGCAGGTGGACATTCTTCTCCCAATTCATCCCCAGTTTAACCATGAGGGTGATAGGGAAAGGCACTTATTTTGTTAGTGTTTGGCTGCACGAGGACACCCATTGCTGAAAAAAAAACCTCTCCATTTTGTTAGGTCACCCTTTTCCTGGTCGTCTGGCTGGGGTAGAGGCTTTGGTTGGAGTTCTTTGTCTGTTGGTGCCTCTAGGTTGCTCCCTTTACCAGCACTGGGTCTGGTACAGGAAAGAGATAACAAAGAAGGACAGAAAATCACATGTTATTCCTCAGTCCTGAGGACCAAGACAGTCTGCCTTGCTTCTCCACTTTCAAAGTCTTCTCCTGATCTGTTTTGCCACATCCATCCAGTATTCTTTAGCTGTAAGAGCTAGAAGCTAGGAGGAAAGGGGCTGCTCCATCTTGGCTAGAATTGGAAACCTAGTCCTCATTTGTAAATTCATTCAGTCTGGGTAGTGTACCTCTCAGTGTAGGAAGAAATGTTAAAGACTATAGAGTTAAGTCCTCTCATTACATAAATACAAACTGGAAACTTAATGTAAAATTATAAAAGTGGTATAGGTCAGTGAAAGCGCTATTGAAAGGCTGGATAAACATACAGAATTAAAGAACTAAGGTTAGAAGATTGAGAGTATTTTTTAAGGAGGAGGAGGAGGAAGAGGAAGAGGGAAAAAATGAATATTTTCTTTTTGACATTTATCCTATGTTCCATCTAAAGGAACCTTCATTTCTCATTCATGACAAGAGAAAGAGTGGGAAATAAGGTGCTGGAAGAGGATGGTGTCATATCAAAGAGGATCCCTTAATGTCCATGCTACACCTATACTAGATGGGTTAGGGACTTCTGACTAGTCCCTTAGCCTTTCTGGGTGACAGCTTCCTGATATTCAGAATAAATCCTCATCTGATAGACATATAGGTTTCTGTTTGTTTGTTTGTTTTTTGGTTTTTTTTTTGCTAGTTTTTGTTTGTTCATTTTAAAAGTGCCAATGTATGGATAGCATTAGGATAAACTATAAAGTTGTATGCAGTAAAAACCATAAACCTGGCTATTTTGTTTCAGTGAAGGATAACAAACGATATATATGTTAAAATGGCATAGCATTGCATGTGCGGTAACAATGAGACAAGCAGACTTTCTCTATTTCTTTCTTTCTCTATTTCAGGTCATTCAAAGTTGAAACTCTTTGACCCTAGATCATTATTTCATCAAACACACACAAACATGTATACACACACGCACACACAACCACATCATGCTGCTTTCCAGCCTGAAGCCAATACATAATAGAAAGCATGCTTACATAAGGACAAGAGCTCTGAAAAATGGCCTCTGTAAAACTCCTCAATAATCTATCCAAGTGTGATTCTATTTTTAGGTTTCAGGGGAAAATGAATTGTTCAAACGAAAGGATGACTCCTCCACTCTACCCAAGTACCATATTACTTATGGTCAAATAATTTTTAAGGTACCAACTGAGTAGTTTATTTCTATTACTTGGCAGATGGGAAGTGAGAACTGAATATTTTTATTGTAACTCTTTCTAAAGAATAATTTTTAGAGATAATGTATTTTCCACTCACCAGCAGCTTACTGGGCTTCTTGTCTGTGAAGGGCTGAAGTCACTCAGGCTTGTAAAGTAGGGGAGGCTGAGGGATGCAGTAACCCTTCCAGGCTTTTCATGGGTCATTTGCTGTTCTATACAAGTCAGTTCAGAAGCAAGAGGTAAATGTGGAGGGATGTGAAGTGATCTGCAAGCCACAGAGAACCTGACAGATGCTATTTATACCATTAATCATTATTACATGTCAAAGGAAGTCCCAGGAAGCTGTAAGGAAGGAATGCAACCCAGTGTCTCCTCAGGGATCCCTAAAATGACCTACAAGACTCGAAACATCTGTGGAATTAGAGCCACGGATCCACCTGAGGCATACATAGTATTCCAGGCAAGGGTGCCCCCTCCCCAAAGGATAAAGTGTTTGTGTGGAGGAAGCATTCCCTGGTCCTAGAAAATATTTAAACAGCCAAGGCTGCCCTAAGAGGGAGGATATGTCAGGAAGAAGAAACACAGGGCCAGTCACATTAGACCCAGAGATCTAACACATTCTAGGTTGGAAAGTTTGTCTCTGTCCTTTCCCAAGGGGACCAAGGGATAATCCATTTCCTTTGAAAAAGACCATAGCAGGATAAAAATGCATACTTTTGTCTCACTTCCCAATGGACACCATTTGTGGATTTTAGATACTTTCGGTGTGTAACTAATGGGACAAATATTTACTGAAGGCACATCACTCTATGGCTTCACACTAGGTCAGAGCAGAGGTAGGGTTTTGCCAAAGTCTTAGACACTAGAGCCAAAAGACACTAGAGCTTAGAGTGAACCACTAAGCAGGACAGCTTCCTAAGATTTCTGGAGATTGTGGGTGTTTGCATCAGGGTTCTTCTGTCTCTAGGAGGATCTGTGGCATGACACACTCCAGGACACTTCACCTGCTTCCTTTCATTGTAACTGTTCTCAGGTAGTGGCCACATGGAGTGCAGAGTCCCCCAAGGGGACTTGCTCAGGTTGGTAAATTCTGGAAGCATGACACAGCTACACCTGGAATGTGTGGACTCCTGACAGGCCTTTGTAAATTTCCTCCCTCCTCTACAAAGGCATGACTTCCTCACATTTTTTTAAAAGATTTTTTAAATTTATTTGACAGACAGAGATCACAAGTAGGCAGAGAAGCAGCAGAGAGAGAGGGGGAAGCAGGCTCCCCTCCAAGCAGGGAGCCTGATGCGGGGCTTGATCCTGGGACCCTAGGATCATGACCTGAGCCAAAGGCACAGGCTTTAACCCACTGAGCCACCCAGGCACCCCAACTTCTTCACATTTATTTTAAATTCTTAAGTTCACAGTATATTATCTTTGGTATTAAAAATGTGACCTCCATTAATTGTTCAACTGAAACAGTCTTATCTTAATTCTTTTTGGTGTAAGACAGTGAATCCCAACATGGGTTCAAATCCTGGCTGTGCATTTGATAGATGGGTAGCATACCCAAACTTCAATTTCCTCATTTGTTTTTTGAGGGGATCATAACTGTATCTCACTTGTTGATTTACTATGAGCATTGGATCATATAACCCATCCAAAGCACATAGTGCAATGTGCATCATAGAACAAGTGTTCAAGAAATGTTGACTGTTATCACTCATTTCTTTAATTATTGATAGTCAACACCACAACTGGTTCTCCCCAGAGATGGTGGTGGTCCCTAATGTTCTTATGACCCTATAGTGTCTTTCCCAGACTCTTTCAAGAGAGTTCTCTCTCTCTCTCTTATTTGTATTCATTCAGTATTCCTATTCTGATATGAAAATTTCTCTTTGACATTTTCTCTTGTCTTCTTAAACCTTGGTCCAAGAATCCCTTTCTGTTTTTAACACTGTTTTTCCTACAACTACAACTCCTAAAACTACAACTGTTTTTAACACTGTCTTTCCTACAACTACCTATCTCTGGGTCCATAAAAAAGTTCTGCCCTGGTCCAAGATTTCCCATCTTTCACCCTGATCATCTCTCCTTTGGGCCAAGTACCTCTCCTGTGACTCCCCACCTAGGATCCAGATGCCATTCTCCTTAGAGTGTCTTGGAGCTATGAAATGTCCCATATGTGTAACTGTCCCAATGCAAAGTGGTGCTTCCCAAGAGGCCTCATCCAGTCTCTGCTTCATTTCTTCATTCTGTGCTTCAGGAACCAAGGCACAGAGCAAAGGGCAGACCTGCCCATGATCATACAACTGATAACCGGTGAAAGGCTCACTGGGCAATACAGAGAGCACGTCCTTTTATTCAAAGGACGGTACAAGGGACTAAAACAAGTTTACCTTTAGTATAAAATCAATATATTATTAGAGCTTTTATGTTACATTTGGAAACAAGGTAAAGTTTAGACTCTTCTAAGCCATATACTATAACCCAACACTCTTCATCAGAGTTCTAAGATGAGAAGGGCGTTAGTTTGAAGTACTTCAAAAATTGGGGCACAGGGGTGGCTCAGTGGGTTACAGCCTCTGCCTTCAGCTCAGGTCATGATCCCAGGGTCCTGCGATTGAGCCCCACATGGGGCTCTCTGCTTGGCAGGGAGCTTGCTTCTCCCTCCGTCCCCCTGCCTGCCTCTCTGCCTACTTGTCATCTCTGTCAATAAATAAAATCTTTAAAAAAAAAAAAGTACTTCAAAAATCTAAATGGAGTCTATTTAAGTAGACTTCTGCAAGTTTATCATAAAACTCATTTAAAAAACTTCCAACCTAATACAACATCATTCTAAAATGCCTAGTCTTTCTGCAAAGATTTTATTTGGGGCAGAAAGATTAAACTTGTGTTGATTTTCCACACACATATTTGTGATAACCTACATAAACTTCTAAGCTGACTGGACCAACTTATTACAAAATGTAGAAAAACCAAAGTAAGTTAATGATACGAACAAAAACATGATACCCCAACAATTGTCATTAGCCAACACGACCCTTGAACAGAGATGGGTTGGAGTCTTTACTGATGATAAGGATGAGGATGATTTGAGCTGATTCCAAGTGCCCTGAGGAGAGAATTTATCTATCTCTTCAGCCTCATTAGATAATAGTTAGCACATGCTTCACACATAGCCAGTGCTCAGCAAATATGGGCAACACTTGCATGAAGAAATATTCAGAAAGTCTCAGTCCACTCAAAAGATTAGATTTTCTCTAATTAAAAAAAAATACTCAAGAGACCAATTTCAGCCATTAGTCCAGCATGTCTGGCCACAGGAGAGGAGCCCAGGTGCTCTTGGTCTGTGGTGTACAGGCTCTCCACGGAGGAACGCAACTAGAAAACCACATACGAAGTACTCAGGTGGAATGGTCTGGCTGAGAGAGGAGTCTGGGCTGAGATAGGAAGCAGAGTGGAAAGGGGATAGTAAGAAGAAGATAGACAGAGAGATCCAAGAGATGAAGACAGCATCTCTGGTTGGAGGTGGGGCAAGGAAGTGGGGAGGGAGCCCCTGAGACAGATCCTCAGCAGAAGGGGCAGGTCAGGGTAAGGAGAGTAGACTTGGTTTGGAGCATCCTACCCCATGCTGTGAATTGCATCCAAGAGGCTCAGGCAGAGCAAGTTCAGAGGATGTTACCAAAAGACAGTAAGAAGAAGAGTAGAGGGCAGAGGGCTCAAGACAAGACCACAGGGCTCCACACAATACACTAGTTCCGTATGTACTCAGGGACTGTGTTTACCACATCCCAGCTCCAGCTTTTCCAATAAATATTGACATAAGAAAAGTGAAATTCTGGGATTTAAAAGAATGATAATATTGGCACTGAGAAAATTATGAAGAGTAACTGTATGAAATCAATATGTGTATACTCAAGACACAGCATAACTTTAAAAAACTGTATTCTCCTTGCTTTTTCTATATTCTTCCTTTCTCACCTTTAGGCTCTCATTTTTTCCTCCAAAGACCATTAATTACTAAGATCCCTTATCAGGAAGCTATTCTTATTATTTTATTGTTAAGTGATGAGGCCAAGGTCTCAGAAATTTCCCCAACATCATTTTTATCAAGAAAAATTAAGGATTTAAATTTCCAAAAATGTCCCCATAACAAAATGCAAATAACCAATCATTTTCCTTTCAGGTCTTTGGTATCTCTTAAAAATTTTCCATGATACAATAAATTAGAAAAAAAGAATCTGTTACTAGGTGGTTTGAAATAAACAGAATTTGTTATGCTATACAAATAACTCATAAATTCATAGTGAAATCTAAAATTATCTCTCACATACATCTAAGCAAAAGTGCCATATCCAGAGGCTTTAGAAGCAATCTATGTGTTGTGGAAAGGCAGGAAAACTTTAGATTAAGGTTGAATCAGGGACGCACTTCCTCCTAGTTCAGAGAATGATCTGATACTGCTGAAAAAGAATCTCTCTGTGATGACTGCACCTTTTCTTCACTGTTATGAGTGTCTTAAGCATTCAACAAGAGACCAGAAGAATTTGTAATAGAGCCCTGTGCTTTATCATGCTGGGGTGCTTTATGGATAAGTCATATTAAAGAACTGTAAAGTACTTATTTGATTAATTTGGGTCAGGTTTTCTGCTCGAATCTCAGAATGGCTTTATTGTGTTCCATCCATTTTATGGTTGACATGTTTTCAATTTACTTTTTACTATTAAAAACTGAAATGAGGTTTTGGAAGGAAATGCTCAGTTCTTTCTTCCCTCTCCCTAATGCCACAGGGACAGGTAGTAAGATTCTGAAATTGTACACCAGAACCTCTGTTTTCTTTCAGTCATTTTCTAGACTTTGATCTCACCTTGGCTAAGGCAAAATGTTATTTTTCATCTTCACAAATATAAATTTGTTAATTCACTTTGGTACATATGAACAAATGGTTTCGCTGTGGGAAAGAGATAATACCAAGAAAAAAAATGGAAAAATTACCCTACATCCTGCTCATAACCAATGTTTTTGTTTGTTTGTTTCCTTTTCTGTAGTTCTAGTTTCCTCCCTCCTTTTCTGTGGATGCTTAGGACTTTATAGGCTGTCTAATATCATTCAGTTTTTTCTTGGCACAACTCACCATTTTATACACATGAGGTTTTCACAATGGGAAAAATCCTGGGCCTCTACAAGCATGATCAGAATGGAGATGTGATATTTATGAAGAGAGAAGAAAACTACACGGAGGAAAAGGAGAAATTATAGAATGAGGTTAAAGAGGAGGAAAAAAAACACTCAAAACAGAGGGAGAAAGAAAAAGTATATCCTCTTAGAATAAAATAAGAAATTATTTTATGCTATCGTAAACTCTATTGCACCAAAAAATATGGGTGCTTGTCATATTTACATGCCTAAAAATACACAAAAGAGTAGAATCTGAATTTTAAGCAGAAATCAGAGTTTGTCATAATTGAGTGGCCAACCGACCACCTATGGTGTTTTCCTGGGGCAGCTCTCCCTAAGACTAATTTCATCTCATTTTGAAAAACAAGCACTGGGCACAGAATTAAGGCATTTATATTCAAGGAACTTCTAAAACACAACATCCATAATATTGCCAGAAAAAAATCAAATTGTGACTGTTTTTTGTTTATTTGTTTTGTTTTTCGTAGGGTGGATACAGGCAAATTGATGACAAGGTTCTTTCAAACCATTAGAAAAGTGAGTAGTCAGATTCAGGCTTCAGTCTATTCTCTTCCCAGTCTCTCTTAGAGAAGTGAATTCTTGTAACTACCTTATCTCTATTTCTTACAGTTTTACCTCTTCACCTAAAATTCCACTTTCTCCTCTAAGGCACTTGCAGTAGTAATATTTAACAGTGCTCTCAAACGCTGATCTGAGCTGAAGGTTGCCCAGGGCCAATCACCAGTCTTGTACCCTGTTGGAGAGGGAATTATCCTTCCATTCTTAGGAAAAGCAGTGTCTGACTTAGTCTACCCAAGAAAGCAAATGCCCGATCCATATCACAGGAAGCATCCTCATCGTGAGCAAATTAGACGGCTTTGTGCATCACACCAAGACCCTGGGTCACAGGAAGGAGGGAGCAGTCAGCCCCACACAGTTACTGTATTATTAGAGGATGCCCTGCACATAGGAATACATCTAGAAATGCACCATCGTGTTAAAAACTCTCCCCAAAGCTTACTTCTCAGGATAGAGGATAGAATATGACAAATTAATTAATGACCCATTACAGGGAAAACGCCACATTAACGCAGATTTCTTTTTCTATTTTTATCTGACACCTCACAGTAGTTTTATGTAAGTCCTCTCTCAAAGACACATATTCATAATCTATAAAATATGTTATCTGGAAGTAAAAGCCTGAGCAAGTTCCAGGACTGCATGCATTAATATATTAATTTATTCATTCATTCATTCAGTTTAGTTTTTATCTGTTAGTATTTCCTGAGACTCTGTTTTAGACCCTTTGGGCATAGCAGAGAGAAATATAATAAGATTCTGCCCTTCTGGCACTGAAATTCTGAACTAATGAACTAATAAAGACTTACAAATATAGTGCAGTGATGGAGACTGGTTACGTGTCATGAAGAAAATCAGAGCCTTGGGAAGGGATAGAGAGTGACGCATGGTAAGCAAGGCCTCCCTGGGGAGATGACTGTGAGCAGAGATCTGATGAAATGTGCTCACGGGAGGTTCTAAAAAAGAGAAATGTGAACCAGGGCATAACTACAAAGTCATGGGCATTAAGGATGTCACCAGAAGATCACCAGCTTTGAGAAGTACAAGTACAGGGCCAACACTTCACTTCTGCGCAGAAGAAAAAGGTGGCTCACTCTTAGACCACACACTGTTTTCTCCTTGAGGTCAAGACTATGATATATTAAATGGAACCAACCTACCATAGAGAGTTGTGCAATTCAAGCCTCTGCCTTCCTTGTCGCTGGGATAGGCAGGCTCAAACTTACCAAGCCAGTAAGACTCCCTGTGAAATATTTACTTGCAGGTTCAGAAATCTCAGGAGTCCCTGGGTCTCTTAATGAGGCACTGAATATTAAATTACACTCGAGAGCCCTGGGTCCAATTGAGATTATGAAGTTAGATTTCTCACGGCACCATGACTTTTCCCCAATTTTCTGAACAACACAGCAAGGTTTAAGATTCTTTGCAGCTTATAAAACCAAAGTTTTGGTTTTGATTCAGTTGTTCTGCCCTTCTCAAGAGTGGAACATCGGTTCAAAAGAAGAAGCTGTCCCACAGTCTCCCCATTTTCCCCTCCATCCTTGGAGCCCTTCCAAGATGATGTAGCTCAGTCATAAAGAAGCTGAAAAGTCAGAGGACTCTGAATGCTCCTCTACCTTGTGCCTGTGTGTGTGTGTGTCTGTGTGTGTGTATGTTTTAAGAGGGGTAGTATGGAAAGCATCTTGAAGAAAAAAACTTGGACAATTAATTACATGACTCACAGAGTCACTGTTAGACCCTACAGCTCTTCTTACATAAAAACAGAGCACATCTTTCAAAGCATCTGGGTTGGTAAACAGTAAATTCCTTAGCACCTGCTCCCAACTATTCTGTTTAGACAGACCTTCAGTTCTCTTTGAATTTCATTCAGTTATAGCATTTGATTGAGTTATACAGAATCCAATTCCTAAGGATACCCTTAGGTTTTATTCTCCTTTCCTTTCTGACTCTGGTCCTAGCAAACCCGTGGTGGTAGGAGGTTGACTTATAGCCACTGACTGTCTATCTGATGAGATCCAAGTGAACAGGCTCCCTGAAGAGACCCACCTGCCTATAACTGGCAGAGGCAACCCTGCAACCAAGCAGAAGCTGGTATAACTAAAACTACCATTTGGACAGACAAAAGAGACTCCAACACTGTGTTTGTGTGTGCTAATTAATTCTCATACATGCACACGTGCGCGCGCACACACACACACCATCATTCTTTTAGAAATATGTTATATCCATTACCACAAATGATTCTTAAGCTCAATCTCTTAAAATAAAAATAAAAGAACTTATTCTTAATATCTTAGTTTTTATTTAATGTTTTAGGCATACTCTTCCAAATCCTTCATGGTTAAACATCTCCAATAAATTTAAGGTAAATAAAATTTGTTAATACTACCATTTGCATTTCATGCCCTACTAAAAGATATAGGCATGACTGGTATTAATCAAATAACAATGAATTCAAGATGAAATAAATGATGAAGATTTCCACATTATACCAAATATTATATTTAAGTACTTTTCTTCTAAGTCACTTTTTTAAAAAATTCTTCCTCTTTTAGAAACATTTTTAAATTTATCTAGTGGTTTTGGTTAATGTTATTTCCAAAATGTATCCTTAAATAAAGAAGTGGCTCATAACCATGAATTTTAGGCCTGTCTCTTGGGCACACTGGGTATTACATGTCCAGGCCCTGTGATAAGAAGGACTCTTCCCTAACTGGATCAGCTATACACAGAATTATATTCATTTAGTTTTATCCCACTTGCCTCTTTGACCTCTGCATTAGTTTTCCTTCAGCCTTGCCTAAAATAATCTAAAAGTTAAGTCCTTTCCTTCAAAGGGCTAGGTAGGAAACAGATCTGATTCCAGGAACAGAAAGTCCATTCTACCACAAATACTCCTTCCACCAAGTTAGAAGATGCCCCGATTCCCCAGGTAGAATTCCATCTTTTAGCTTATTTCCAACATGGACCGCAAATATCCATAGAGGAGATAATACAAATATTGTTTATTTATTTATAACTGAAAACTTTTTAAGTCTTCTCATTCACTGACATGTTAGTGATAGTGAGTTTATCAGAGCCTTTTTAAAAATTTTTAAAATTTATCTTGTTCAGTTAGCCACTCTATAGTACATCATTAGTTTTCAATGTAGTGTTCAATGATTCATTAGTTGTTTATAACACCCAATGTATCAGAGCCTTTCTTAACAGTGCTTTTTTTGGGACAGAGAAAATACCCCAAAACATGAAGCCAAGTTCTCTGGCCTCCTATTGACCATTGTTCAGCTTAGAGAAAGAGGATTTCTCCCCAAAACTTTAGAGATACCATTCATGCACTCAACTGAATTCTAAGGCCCAAACTGGAAGTCAAAACACCAACCCAATTGTGTGGAACCCAGAGGAAGGAAGGGAAAGTTAAAACAGTATTCTTTCTTCAAAAAAAAAAAGGGGGGGAGGGGGCAATTTACAGTAAAGTGAATCAAAATGGCAGCAGCCCATTAATATGGAGTAACACATTTTTCTGAGCTATTTCTTTACTCTGATTTTTTCCTTTTTCCTTTGAAGTTGACTCCTGAAACTACTTTAATAATTAATTATTTGTGTTCCTTTTTTGTCAGTATTTGAGGGCTATAATGAGGTTCTCAGAAGAATTTATACATTAGGGCGGGAAAGGCTCCAGATTTCATCCAGATATCAGCACATAGGAGGGTGACGAGGACATCAAAAAAGTATCTATCAGCCTAAACTACCATCACTACATGAATAGACCAATGATTTGTTTTCCAATTAAGCTCTAGAAAGTAACTCTATGCGAAAGCAGGCTCACACAAAAGTATGAACATCCTAGGAATCCCATCAGCCACTGCTATTAACATATGTCAAGAAAAAACAAAAAACAGAATCAAAGAGGTGTGGCACCAAGGAGGGGATTCCCCCCAAAAAAGTGAAAGCAGAGTTATGCATGGGTGACAAAGCTACTTATAGAATGTGACTGTCCCTCAAATTCTCTTAAGACGTTTTCATAAAAGCCACTCAATTCCTTTGGGTTTTTATCTTCACCCACCAAAGCAACGCTCTCATTATGATCTGCCTTCTCAGGGGATTGACTATCAGGAGAGAATGAGCTGGCTATGAGGACTTCTGTGCTTAGTCTGCTCACAATTTCTTATTTTAAATTAATTGGTTCACAATCTGGTACTGCTTTCAAACTCGTGGGAATTTTTTTTTTCATCTATTATTAAGCTATCAGGGTGTTAATAACGAACAGGACTGCTAAGTGGAAAGATCTTGGTGGCATCCTGCGCAGACCCAGTGCCCTTTCCTGCTTCTCCAGAGCCTTATTCGATTTGAGAAGGACAGAAAGACAGACAGACGCAGAGACAGAGATGGAGGGAGAGAGATGACGCGAGTGCATCAAAGGAAAATATGGATGAACCATATGTACTCTGAGCTCACTGTGACCCTCAAACCACCCAGTCAGGTAGATCCTGAGGGAGCACCAAGGTTTAGGCTCTGGGGAAGTTGCTTTTCCAGAGCCTTGGTTCCTGAACTCATGGTGGTAATTCTAAGGCAGGTGGGCAGCATTAGTGTTGCTCTCTGTCCCAGGTGGACATGTGCCTCACTGAGGCCAGGTTCTGATCAAAAACCAGAAGTGCCAGTGTCTGTAAAATTTCCTCAAGCGCAAACAAGTGAAATGTTAGAATTCCTATGAACAGTGATACAAGCCTCAGCTTCACAAGCATCATGACATAACTCCAACACAGCCCTATCCAGAGGACAGGTTCTCCCGGGGAGACTGGAGGTCTACAGGGACCTGCATGGAAATCTACAGCATCAATCCCCGCAAGGCCATGAAACCAACACCCTGATCTAACCTTACAGGATGTGGGGGTGTAGATGACTGGTCTTATGATACGTTTCAAATAACAAAAATAAAAACATAAAATATTTTAAATGGGAAAGTTCTTTTGCTTCTAAGCCCCTCCTTCATTGATCAGTGGCTACACTGTCCACTGAAATCTTGTTTTCTGACCTCATTAGCATAAGTGCTGCCTGGCATCACATTTCTAAAATACCTTTTCTGAATTTGCAGAATAAAACAGTGAGAATCACACTCACCTGTTCTTGAGAATTCACACATACATATTAGAATTTCACTCTGATCTGGTTAAGCACATTATCATATGATATAGTGTCTACTGTAGACTTATCCTCTTTGTCACCGTATCACTCCTTTTCAAATTCAGTTTCCAGCTGTTTATGTCATTTGCATTTTTGGTGTACTTACTCAAGTTTGTTTTGGAAAGACATAATTGAGCTTCTGATGATCATAAAATCTTAAACTAAATCTTCTCAAACAGTAGAAGGGAATCTAGGACCACCCAGAGCAATAAACAGGTCCCGTCACAGAAGTTGAGAGCCAATTTCACTGCTTCCTGAATACCTCCCAAGATTAGGGAAGCAGCCCACCCTGGTACCCTGTGCGGGGAGCACTTCCCTATCTCAGACTAACATTTGCTCCTGTAACTGGCACCCACTGGGCTTGGTTCCTTTTCTTTTCTTTTGAAGATTTTATTTATTTATTTGTCAGAGAGAACAAGAGAGAGAGAGTGCATAAGCAGGAGGAGTGGCAGGCAGAGGGGAAGCAGGCTCCCCACTGAGCAAGGAGCCTAAAGTGGAACTCCATCCCAAGATCCTGGGATCTTGAGCCAAAGACAGATGCTTAACCAACTGAGCGAGGCAGGCATCCCTAACTGGGCCTGGTTCTTCACTCCAGCACCCCAAAGCACAAATCATATTTCTCATTCCCTAATATGCCCTACAAGCACATTTGGAAAAATCTAACCCTGACCCAACTAGCCATTTTTTATTATTCTTTTCCCTCCATTCCTTTTATAACACGGTATGATGGTCAATTTTGTGTCAGTCTGTCTAGTCTGTTATACCCAGATACTTGGTCAAACACCTGTCTATATGTAGCCAAGAAAGTACTTTTTGGATATGATTAATAGTTAAATCAGTAGACTTTGAATAAGGCAGATTATCCTTCATAATGTGGTGGGCTTCATCTGACAGTTAAAGGCCTTATGAGCAAAGACCGATGCCCTTCAAAGAGGCAGGAATTCTGCCTCCAGACTGCCTTGGGACTCAAACTGCATCTCTAGCTTGCTGGCCCAGCCTTCAGGTTTCAGATCTGACAGCCTCCAAAATCACATGAACTGATTGTTTAAATCTCCGTCTATGTATACAACCTATTGGTTCTATCTCTCTGGAAAATACCCCAAGACATGCTCTGCAGGTATTTTATCATTCCTGATACTTTCTTAACACCTTAGTGGAACTGAATCCTACCCTGGGAAGAACTCGTAAGCCTAGGGCCACCCCTCTGCAAACCCTAGAGCCTTTGCTATGATTGCCTAACAGCATTATACCAAACTTGTCATGTGAGACCCTGCTTGATGTCATGATCCAAATCTATTTTATTTTATTTTATTTTCATTTTTAAGAAAATATTTAATTAATTTATTTGACAGAAAGAGAGAGAGTGAGAGAGGAACACAAGCGGGGGGGAGTGGGAGAGGAAGAAGAAGGCTTCCCGCTGAGCAGGGAGCCCAATGGGGGGCTCAATCCCAGATCCCAGTACCCTGGGATCATGACCTGAGCTGAAGGCAGGCACTTAACAACTGAGCCACCCAGGCACCTGGATCCAAATCTATTTCAGACAAAAAGTCACACATAGGTCAATTTAACCTCACTGTTCAACATGTCTTCTGGCACAGAGGATGCTTTCTTTTCAGACTAAAGTGTCCTGAATTTGTTCTTTTCCTAATTTACAGTGTGGTGGTTAAAAGCAAAACCCTGGTGATCAGATAGAGTGGAGAACAAACCATTTATTAGCCAGCTGAACTTTAGAGCTGCTAACTCACATTTTCTCTATAAGTGGACATGGTGTATATTCAAGAAGTGGTCATGATTGTTATTATTGTCAGCACCATTGTGGCAGGAATCACTGCTTTAGAGCCTGGCGGTGAGGGGCCAAGAGTGCTGAACTCTTCATGGAGCTCTGTGGAGGAGTCTTCCTCAGACCAAGACCAGGAGCATCACACTTTCTATGAACAACTGTCCTGCCTTCTTTGGGATGCTTGCTGGAAATCAAGCCAAATGTGTGCTTTTTATCTTCCAACTGTAGCAGCCATGAATGTATGCATTTTAAAAAACTGACCTTCCCCATTGCTTCCCATTACTTTTCTTACCCTTGTTTTCCTTCAGGCCTGATTTCAAAGCTCTTACTTTTAAGAAGCTTACTGCTCAGGGATGCCTGGATGGCTCAGGGTTGAAGCCTCTGCCTTCGGCTCAGGTCATGATCTCAGGGTCCTGGGATGGAGCCCCGCATTGGGCTCTCTGATCTGTGGGGAAGCCTGCTTCCTCGTCTCTCTCTGCCTGCCTCTCTGCCTACTTGTGATCTCTGTCTGTCAAATAAAAAAATAAAATCTTCAAAAAAAAGGAAGCTTACTGCTCATTATATATTTTTGTCAGTCTTTTGGAGGTGACTGAAATTAACCAACCTGACAATGATGAACATTTCTAATATGAGCCTCCCTTGATCGAATCATCCTGGATTTATTCCTCACTTGGTCCAGAACTTAAACTTTTAAGATTCATGCATCCAGTATGAATTAAGATGAAAGGCTGATATATTTGCTTTCCATTTCCTTCCTCAGGGAGAAAATCAGTATAAGTTTCCAAATGCTTATTTCCCTTCAAAATCAGATTACTAAAAACATAAACTATGTCTCAAGTGATATCTGGCTCCACATATAGGAAATGTGAGCTAATATGCTCCAAGTTGCTACACTTGATCAGTAATGTGATTCCTATTTATTTTGTGTCCATGCTAAGCATATGGGAAGTCATAACATAAGAAAAACTTAGAAAGTCTTTTTTTCTCAGTTCTCCCAGAGAATGCATTTTTATCCACATTTAGGTTTTTAAGTGTCAAGATATAGGTAATGGTCCAAATTACAAACCAGAAACCATAAGTTTATGTTGGCTCTAGTTAGTATCAGAAATTCCCAGGCCTTGCAGCTTAAGAAACACATTTCTGGTGAAGTGGAAGAATGTTTATTACTAAATGTAATTATTATTAAATTACTTGCTATCTTGCCTCTGTTTTTCCCTGAACACTTTCTGATTCCTTACTTTTCTAGAGGAGTCTTATTAAATCATTGACTCCAATATTTAAACTTAAATTTGTCCTTATAGCATATGATGCTCATATCTAATGTTTGGTTTCTTGTATTTCTCTTATGTTGCTCAGGCAGTATTGATTCAATTTAGAATATAAAACTTGCTGTCACCTTCATATTTGCAATGTTCTAGATAAAGCCCTGGGAAATCCAGGAATGACTGTCCCCATAATTTTCTCCCTACTCATTCCCAAGGCAATTGATCCTTCTTTTTTTTTTTTTTGCTATTTTTTAAAAAGATTTTTCATTTATTTATTTGACAGAGAGAGAGATCACAAGTAGGCAGAGAGGCAGGCAGAGAGAGAGTGGAGAGCAGGCTCTCTGCTGAGCAGAGAGCCCGATGCGGGGCTCCATCCCAGGACCCTGAGATCATGACCTGAGCCGAAGGCTGAGGCTTAATCCACTGAGCCACACAGGCACCCCTTTTCCTTGTTATTTTGAAGAAAAGCACCCAAGCGGATTTCTATAAGCTTCCTCATTTTTTGCTGGCAGAATGCAGATAAAGTCTTTAATGAAGCAATAGGAAACATGAGCATATCTATGAAGAGTTTAAGACTGACCTAACTGAATGCATGGCCAGTTGGTCCTGAGTGCCTTTCTAGGTGGCTACTAACTCCTGGCTAAATGAAGGAAGATAAACTCTATGTTCTAGAGAATTTGCTCTTCTGCCCATAGGAGCCTGAAGCTACAAGGGGGTTGTGAAGTCTTGGCTATGCCCCTAACTAGTAGGATAATTTGGAGCAGGTCACAGCCCTGTACGTTAGGGTGGGTAACATAATGACAGATTGTTAGATCGTGACATAGGAGGATAAAGCACTGGCAGACTCCCCTGGATGGGGCGACAGTTCAGGACTGTCGCTGCCCTCTGGATGTACCTATCAGCCTCCTACAGGACCGTGAGAGAGCTGGGACATGGCAGGTCAACCCCAGCCCTGGTAAGGGACTCATCTCACAGTGCCAGCAATGTGTGTTGCTGAGACATGAATATATTGCATGGTCACTAACAGCACTGTCCTATCCCCCCCCACACAAACTGCAGGTTCCCTCAGTTAGGGATTATTCAGGAAAAGTTCAGGGATAAGGAGTCTAGACTTTGGCTTCCACTTCAAAATACGTTCCCCAAGCCAGTGTGCTGACAGCCGCTCAAAAAAAACCGTTGGGGCAATGTGGCTGCTGGGCACCAACACTGGATGTTTCCAGCACATGGTTTCTATAGATTCTTCTGTAAAGATGCACTCTATTATGAAATAATAAAAATATGAACAGCATATGTGAGGTACAACTTCCTCCAGATAGATGAGGGTCAATTTCAATTCAATTAAGTTCCCACCTGGAGCATCAGAGTTCCCATGTTGTGGGGTTTCCTGGCTGGAAATGGCCTGTTGCTGGGTAGGATGGAGAGTAAGATTGGCCACATTAGTCTGCCCTTGCTCTACTGCTAGCCCATAACCCAGTTCCTAACCTATGGTAAATGCTTTAGAGTGTTTGCAGGATGAATAAAGGAATGAGATGGACAATTTTACACTGACCTCTAGACGGACATGGATTGTCATAGGAGAAATGACCTAAGTGAAACCAATCTATGTGAGAAGACATTGTGTCACCCTTGTCTCCTGGAGTCTGAAGACAGCAGGAAATCCAAACATATAATATATTTAGACTTAAAATAAAACCCTCTATAGCTTTCTCTACCAGGCGCTCCTGACTAAAACAAGTGTAAAGCACTATAAAACTATATAAAATGATAAAACCATAAGTAGTGAATTGGCTGGTGGAAAAAGATGAGTAGAAATAATGCTGTATATCTCTAAACAAAGACACACAAAGAGGAAGAGCTCTCTAGAGAGGCATGAAGATTGTTGCTGACATTTTCATAACTGACCTAGAAGGAGGAGAGCACAAATCCACCTCTGAGTTTTCAGATACTAATGAGTTATTGTGGGGAGTAAAGTGTCCAATTAGCGGCAATAACCACAGCAGAACTTTTGAGAGTGAGATTTAGAAAAAAGATGCCGTGACACTTCAGTATATGCATGTTTAACTTAATGTCATTATTTACCAAATGAATGGCTCCAAGCTCTCATTTTTCAACCCAGGAAAGGGAGCTAGAAATAACTTCAGGATGCCTTCTGAAGACCTTAATGTTTTCTGCAGTCAGAAACAGACACACAAAACTCAGTCCATCCATCAGCATGGACAGCAGGACCAACTAGAGAATATGCATACCCCCACATTACCACCCGTATCTGGACACTGGGTGTTAGTCTGGTGGCCACATGGTGCAAGAGGGAAATGCTGCTGGAAGCAGTGCAAGTGACGAGGGAAAAAATGACCAGAGTTACCAAGGAAATTTTCAAGTGCGGGAAGACAATAGCGTGAGAACTCTGGTCTCCCAAATTTTCTTTGTGAGGTTGTCTTTCATTCATCTCTTTCTTAGACCCAATTTCCTTAAGTTTGCACACCAAATGGTTTATAAACTGCTTTCCTTCACCACCACTTTGCTTAAATGCTGGCCCTCATTATCTCTCTGCTGGACTAGCCTCTTCCTGATTTAACTCATCTTTTCTGTGCTTTGGATTTTTACCTAGGGCACATGCCATTTTCCTGTATACAAAAACTTAAATGGTCCCACATTTCTTATAGGAAACTATGAAAATGTTTGCAGGTGTATCAGTGGGGTTCCCCCAGAGAAACAACAGGAGATTATCTATCCAGAAATCATTTAACTAAATCTATATATCTGTATCTATCTGTGAATATATTATAGAGTTAGCTCATATGATCATGGAGTTGGCAACCAAGAAGAGTTGATGGTGTAGTTCTAGTTGAAAGGGCAGCATGATTCAGAAAAAAAAAAAAAAAAAAGAGCCAGTGGTTCAGTTCAAGTCCAAAATCAAGCAGTCAGGCAGGAGGAGTTCCCTCTTACTCACAAGAAGGTCAGCTTATTTATTTTATTCGAGATTTCAACTGATTGGATGAGGCCCACTCATACTGAGGAGGGTAATATGCTTTACTCAGCCTACTGATTCAAATGTTAACCTCATGCAAAAACACCTTCTCACAAATATATCCAGAATAATGTTTGACCAAATATCTGGGACCTCATGGCCCAGTCAAGTTGATACACAAAATTAACCACCATAGAAAGGTTAATAAGACCCTTTATAATCTGTCCCAAACTTAATACTCTTAATGCGGAATAGCTACACAGCTCATGGGTCCTAGTGAAAATGCAAAATCCCTTTTTCAAAAATTATGAAAAATGTCAAGATGATGAGAGTATAACATTAAGCCAAGTAAGTGTGGAGCCCTTCCAAGCACAGGGTCCTGATGACTGTACGAATCACAAGCCCTTAAAGCTGGTCCTTTTCTTTGGTCTTCCAAATTCACTGCTCTATGACAAAAATCTACTGAGATTTTAATCCAGCATCTTCCCCATACTTCCATATTTGTTCTGTAGTCTTCCTGGCCCCATACACCTTTCCTCAGCCCGGCTAGGCTCCACAGTCAGCTTTTTTTAGGGAACCTTAAACATCCCTCTTCTGTAGCTCAGGTCTAAATGAAGCCCCCTTTCCTCACTCAACAGAATGCTGCCCTCCCTTTCTGTGTCCTGGCACTAACCACACTGATTTCTTCACAGGCTTGTCTACCAACTAACTTGTAAGCTTAGTGAGACCATGTGTTATCCATTAGGGTTACCCTAGGATCTGATGGACTGTGAACCTATAGTTGGCACTTAATAAATATGTCCTGCTCTTAAAAAGAGCTATCATATAATTTCATAGTAAAGAATCATAATAGCTAGCAGATACTAGGTACTTTACCATGTGCAAGACTCTGTTTATTCAAACTATTTCCCACATAATGATGCATTTATCCCTCACACCAACTCTACTGGAGCCAACTGTCAGTGCCTCACCCATGTATTGGGTATCTCCCATTTTCTTGGGTGAGGTAATGCCAATGGGTGTGTTTTACAGATTTGCCCACTGTTTCCCATGGAATTGAGCTAAAGTCACTCTCAGTGGTAAGTAGATTAAAAATGAGGTTTTCTTTGGCTGGCTTCCCTACCCTGTATCACTGTCCTATTTCTCTGCCAGCATTCAAGGCCCTTCCTAAGTAATACCACTAAAATTTGGATCCTAATCTCATGGTCTGTTTCCAGGGAAGTAAAAAAACAAAAACAAAACAAAACAACAACAACAAAAACCACCCAGCCAATATTGTGTCAACTCGAGATGCAGGGCACTTAACTAATCCTCCTATGAGATAACATTAATGATGAAGGAATACACTCATGAATGATTATTGAATAGAATAGTGAAAGATGAAAGTTTTGATCCAAGTCCATAAAGGCACAATTGGTAAGAGAAAAGTGAATTTGGGTTTGTTTTCTATATTTCTAAAAATACTTGACTATGTGCTAACTATAACTAACTATATGAGTATAAAAACACAATTTTTTAAACAATAGGCAGTGTTAGGTAATAAACAAGTGAAATTATCTCAAGAAATAATGCAGAATTAAAAATTATGTTCAAGAAGAGTTACAGTAAGTTTATGAAATAACTTCTTCATAATAATAATAATAGTTATTATTATTATTTTGATTGTCAGTTCTTTTTTTATTAATCACCATGTCCTTGACTTTTTTTTAATTTAAATTCAATTAAACCAACAAATAGTACATCAATTCCAGATATAGTGTTCACCGATTTATCAGTTGCATATAACATTCAGTGCTCATCATATCATGAATCCCCATCATCTAATTGTCCCATTGCTACACCCATCTCCCCTCTAGCAACCCTAAGATTGTTTCCTATAGTTAAGAGTCTTTCATGGTTTGTCTCCCTTTCTGCTTTCTTCCCATTCAGTTTTTTCTCCCTTTCCCTATGGTTCTCCACACTATTTCTTATATTCTACATATGAATGAAACCATATGATAATTCTTTCTCCCAAAATTAATTAATTAATTAATTATTTTAAGAGAGAGAGCAAGGAAGGGGCAAAGGGAGAGAGACAGAATCCCTGCTGAGCTCAGAGTCCAACTAGGGCTTGACCTCCGCATCCTGAGATCAGCACCTGAGCTGAAATTAAGAGTTGGATGCTTAGCCCACTGAGCCATGCAGGAGTCCCCAAAATAGATTATTAAAGGAAGGTAAAGATAGCAGGAATAGACTTCAAGCTTGTCAAGGTCGTTAATAAGAAAGGCTCACAAATGTATGACTTTTGGCTAGGATATTGGACTGGATCCACCATTTCTCAGTAAATATGGTGGTCCTGATCTTCCCAAAATATGAATGACTGCCATAAAAAGGAAGATCATCAGCTATTTTGAAAAAGGACACAATGTAAAAATAGAAGGAAATCTTCAACAATAAGCAAGGATGGTATGTCACTGCAGTTTTCAGGGCATCATCATCTTTATATTGTTGTTGAGAATATTCCAGTACTTTCAGCAAAAGCATTTGTATTGATAAATAACAAAGTATAAAGTCCATTACAATATCTAAAGCTCTAAATAATCTACGGCTTCTGTTAGAAGGTATGAATAGATGTTAATGGCTCCAAAATATTTGGATGATCAAACTCTAGTTTTAACAATTAATTTGATAGTAGCTGAATAGCTCATGAAAATATACCCCACATCAAAGGATGTTCATAAAGTTAAGATAATATGTCAGCAGTGTTGCTTTATATCGCACTGGCCCAGGGAAAAGTGCTGAAACCGCATGAGCTCCAGCATCATTAGTGTGATAACACATTTATGCTCTTGGACTGCAGGGTGGTTGTGCCTGGGATACCACTGAAGAGTTGCTGTGAATCACGAACTTGCACAAAGTCTACTTTGCAAAGAATATGTTTAATAAAGGCTCTGTCTAGAGTGTTATACTTCTCTACTAAGTGGAAGTTCTTTTATCAATAGTGGCTGCATCTGGGAAAGTGCTGAGGTAGAACTGACTACCTCAGCAAAAGAGGCATAAACTTGATGACCAGGCAGCTCTCTGCAGCTCTCAGACACCACATAGCTTCATCCTGGAGAGAAGTCTTGTGGACTTTCCCCCATCTCCCCCCCACCCTGAGCGAGCTGAGTGCAGGGAGATTATACCTCTCTGGGTGTATGTGGGGGGGTTGGTCTTGCCCAAGCCATGTCACTCCCCTTCTCCTTCATCCCACTGTTGGTTGGCTGACTCTCTACTCTGTTCTCACACAGTTCTAGATAATACATATTTAGCTTTACTTTTCAGACTAACTTCTATCACTTATTTTGAAGATATTTCAAAAGAAACTTATCAGTGTCACCTTTTGAAAAAAATGAGGTTATAGGCGTGTATTTAAGATTTAGAATTCAGTGAAGATTTGAAAATTACAACTGAGCTTTAAATTGAAATGAGTTTATTCATACAAGTAACTAATTTCATATAAGTAACTAAATGTTTATAGAAGCAACCTCCTATTTAAAAAAAAAATGTTAACAGGAAAGGTTTAAGTGCCATGTTCCAAAAGGGAGTGCTCTGATACAACTTGGCATCATTTTTTCTTCTTTTTGTTGTTTCTCCTTCCATCCTCCCTGCTTGCTTCCTTTCTTCTCTCTTCTCTCTTTCCTCCCTTTTCCTTCTCCCCTCCCTCCTCCCTCCCATTCTTCCTTCCCAATTGTCTCTCCGACTGATGGAAAGTTATATAACATAAAATATTTAGAACCATGACATCCTAATTTTTGTTGTTGTTGTTTTTCACTTCATTGATAAAAGTCTGGCAGAAAAGTGCAAAATGGGAAAGGTCTTACATTTTTCATACAGATTTGCTTCTGATTCCCTGTAGGATGTCTGGCCCTGTTTAATCACACCTGCTGACTGAGAATTTTAATAAGTATTTCCATGATGAATGTTCTTTTCCATCATTAGAAAATGTATATTTAAAAAGGAGTCCTGGGGCACCTGGGTGGCTCAGTGGGTTAAGCCGCTGCCTTCGGCTCAGGTTATGATCCCAGGGTGAGCAGAGAGCCTGCTTCCTCCTCTCTCTCTGCCTGCCTCTCTGCCTACTTGTGATCTCTGTCAAATAAATAAAATCTTCAAAAAAAAAAGGAGTCCTGCTTCAAACCAAATAATTACCTAAAATGGACATATTATTTTAATTTCTAGTAGATTACAAGTTACTGAATCTTAATAATCCTTTTATGTTTACAGTACATCCTTTTATTTTGCGTTCAGTGGAGAATCTACTACCAAGGAAGACACACTGACTTTATGACATATCATTGTTAGTCAGAAGATGAAAAAACAAAACAAAACAAAACAAAAACCAAAGCTGGAAATGAAATTTTCTCTATTACATAATGACCACAAGACTGATAATTTGAGTGAAAAGCTCGAAGTCAGTAATTAGTTAACATAAATTAAACAGACATATGCATAGTTTAAAGGCAAAGGTAAATGAATGTATCTAATATGTATTTTCCCCTGAAAATCTTGGTTGTTAGGTTCAGGTGTGGGCACAGGGCAAACATTAGCCACACAGTTAACCAGACAGGTAGAATGAATGCCAACCACATGGACTATAGTTGCCAGAAATGCATTCCACAGCTGCCCCATTACTCACTAGCTTGTTCTGGAAACTCACGCCAGCCATTCCCTCTCCAAACCTTAGTAGGTATGTTTGTCTAAGGTACTAAACTAGCACTGCACAGATATCCTTTTGTGAACTAAGCTTCCACAACTCCATGCCAATGATGGTTTTGTAGTGACTGTTTGCTTTCGGCTTGTGTTTTCTTGGGGGAGGGGCATGAGGCATTTAGAGAGGTGGAAAACTCTTTTAAAGGAATCACTGGATTATCTGCGCCTTAATGTATGTCATATATGTCAGCGCTATCATGTATGGAGTTTTTGTGATAAGCCTTCCAAGTTATTGTTTATTTCAGTCCAAATTTTGGCCATATAGATTAAAATCTATAGTGAGCTGTGTTCATTTTATTTGTTCAGTGGGTGAGGAATTAGCCCAGTCACTTTCAAGTAGCTGAGAAAATCTGACAACATGTAAACCAGACACTGATAATTGGTTACTGATGCTGAACATTTTAATACTCCAAGAATTCTAAAAAGGTATACTTGGATAATTTAAACTCTAGATATCATGATGAAATTCTTATTACCAAGGAATCTAGCTAAGTTGTAAATAAGACTTTAAAGCAAAAATCTATAATAAAACTTCAGCTTCTTCTTTATTTTCAGGGTTATTTAAGCCTTGTTTTCTTATGCACGTTCTAAAGCAGGAATCACACTTCTAGAATCCTCTTTCTTTATAAAAGTTCACAGAGATTTCAACTCATATTTGTTCTCACAACATTCCCATGGAAAATGAGAAAGTCAAATGAAATTCTTGTCCAAAAGTAGTTGCAAAGGCTTGGGGAATTGGAAGAAAAACTGTTTTCATTCTAGACAAATAAGAAAGAGATGGTTTCTTTCTTTCTTCTTTTTTTTTAAGATTTTATTTATTTATTTATCAAAAAGAGAGCACAATCAGGGGGAGTGGCAGGCAGAGGGAGAGCAGGCTTCCTGCTGGGCAAGGAGCCCAATACAGGACTCCACCCCAGGACCCAAGAATCATGACCTGAATCAGAGGCAAATGCTTAACTGACTGAGCCACCCAGGGACCCCAGGAAACTGTTTCTTGAGGAGCAATAAGATTATATCTTGAGCCAAGTACAAATCATCCTTCATCCATGGCATTGGCCTGCTGGTGTTAGTACAAACAGTGAGACACACTGTTGACCAGGTAGCAAACTTTCACAGGAGGAAAGCAAAGGGAACGGATGAGGGGGATGAGCATTGTGATCTCTAGTGTGAGGAATTATACAAAACCTCTCATGATTGTGCAGATGGTCACGTAAGTAGTAACACAAGAGTTCTAGCCAATCGTGTTTGTCCTAAAGATTCTCTTGAACTCCAACATCTTTCAGGCTCCTTCTCCCCTATCTTCTCATCTTTTCTTCTTCCTTTTTTCTGGGCATTTTTACTTCCTCCTTCCACTTTTTGTACTTCCTTTCTCCCTTCCTTATTTCTTCAGGTTTTATTTATTTATTTATTTATTTATTTATTTATTTTTAAAGCACTGATTAGATAACGATCACCTCTCAGCAGGTAATGAAAACTCTAAGACTATGGCCTTACACTTCCTGCTTTGTCCCTTTTTCCCATTTTCTTACATATCCTTTGTATTTTGCTCTTATTCCTTTGTTTATCTCTATTTTCTCCTTTGTCTTAAATATGAATTTTACATCAACACAGGGACTAAGGATGATAGAGTCATATGCTCTTCATAGGGAAGGAAAGGACAGGAGAAGGCAAAGGGGAGAAGAAGGAAGAAGTCAGAACAATAAAAAATTAAAGGAATTATGTGAATTCATAGAGCTGAATCCCAAAAAAAGCAGCCTCAAGGATGTGTGGCCCAATCAGGTGTCACTTCCATTCAATATCTCTACCTTTATGCAGCTGTCTCAGTTGAGATGGGAGGGAGCCTCACAGAATGGAGAGGATAGAACTAAACCAAATGACCCACAGTACTTCAGGGAGAAGGTTAAAGAAAGAGGAATCTAATCACAGATTGTTTCATGATCTAATCTTTACGAAAAAGGAATTACAAGGAATAAGGTTACTTATCTGCCCAAGTGGCTTCAATTAGAAGGTACTGATTCTTCCTAGTAGTTAACTGCAAATCAGTCCATAGCAAACTGAATTAAAGAGAATATAATTATAAAAAACTGGAGTTGGAACTGGCCCAGGAGAACATTCTGTTCCATCCTCCAACCTCTACTTGGGTATCTCCCACACTGGCCAACTCAATATTGATTGGCCTCCAGTCCCAAGTATCTCCTTTGCCATCCTATCAAGAATTAATCTCCTAGAGATGATCCTTCTCCTCTCAGAAACAATCCCCTTTCTGGTTTACTGTAGTCCATGTGAGAAAGTATCCAACTGAACTACATTTTAACATTAAAGAAAAATGAGAGGCCAAGGAATGGATTGCAGGAGGAAGATTATAATGGGCAAGTAAATACATTTTCTTGGTGGGTAGAGTTACCACTAATTTCTATTCTCAGAGGCTATGAAGCTCTAAGCATTCTTGGTTCCTATTACAAGTTTACCATGAGAAAAAGTAACTTAAGCACATCAACTAGTGTATGAGCATGCATTTTTTTCATGAAAAATGAATAAATGTGTCAGAAAATGAAGCATATTTTATTAAGTATATATAAAGTATATGCCATCTGATTTATTTCCATATTTTAATTCCACTTTTAATTTTTTACAAAAGACTACAATTTGGTCAATGGGGGTGTGATGAAAGGATAATGAATAGAGTCCCTCACTATCCCTCACTGCATACACAGGCCCTTGGTTGGGACTTTGTGCATTAAGAAATTCATGACTCATTTGAAAGAGCCAGCAACTGTGCCCGTTGCACTCATCAAGGCAATGGACTAGAGCAAAGGGTCAAATGATGATGAGATCAGCAAAAATCTTTTCAGATATAATAGTTTGAGTATCACAGAGCTCTCCTATATATTTCTGTGGAATCTTCAGGTAAAAGTATTAAGTGGAACATTTTCTTATAATTCAAAAGTTGCTTTTTGCCCGTTAAGACTGTAGTCAACTCGGAAATGCAGTGTTTGACTCTAGAGTCTAGTCTAGAATCTAGTCTAGGATGATATTAAATTATGATTATTAAGTCCCTATCTTTAGTGTCTGAAGCAGTTGAAGACTTATGGCCTGTACCAGATGTGGCTGACAGTTATCTGGAGGTAGTTCATATGGTATCTTTTCATCTACCTTAGTCACATGTAATAACAGCAATACCTTTTCCAATGAGGGCAGAGAAAGAAACATTAAGATCTTTCCTATATTATTTACAGTGCTTTGATAATAGAAAAGTGTAAATTAGTCTAAACTAAGGTGCTTTGTGAATCACAACTTTGCATGATCAAAGTAAGAAATCTCATTTTACTTAACCGATTTCTAACATTTCCAATTTTGAGTAAAGTTCATTTCTTTTTTATGGGTTAAAATGTTCTCCATGTAGCACAGGATTCAGATCTTAACTTTAAGAACTATTAGGTCTCAAGAAATTGGGAGAGATTATATAAAACAAAGGGAGACTAAAAAGACTAAGGTTGCACAAGAAGGTCTTGCTTGCCCCCAAGCTCACATGCATTTCAAATGTTGAGGAATTAATGCCATGATAGTTCCAGCTGGGGGAAAAAACAGCACAGAGAAATCCAGGGCCCAAGAGTCCTCATTTTCTTTTATTTTTAATTTTAATTTTTATTATTATTATTTTTAGTTTCAGGGGTAGAATTCAATGATTCATCAGTTGCATATAACACCCATCAAGTGCCCTCCTATTATAATGCCCATCACCCAGTTACCGCATCCCCCAACTATCTTCCCTCCAGCAACCCTCAGTTTGTTTCCTATAGTTAAGAGTCTCTTATGGTTTGCCTCCCTCTCTGTTTTTACCTTATTTTATTTTTTCTTCCCTTCCCCTATATTCATCTGTTTTGTTTCTTAAATTCTACATGTGAGTGAAATCATATGGTATTTGTCTTTCTCTAACTGACTTATTTTGCTTAGCATAATACCTTCTACTCCCACAGGATTTCTCACTTGAAAATGCATCAGGACATTGTATTATTTGACCTTCATAACAGTCAGAAGAAGGGCACAACTATCAGTAACTGTTCTCACAGGTGAGGAAAATGAAGGCACAAACTGATTACTGTGTTGCTCCAATTCACTTAGCTGATGAGTGGCAGAAGCAAGCTTAACATTGCAAGCTGGCCTAGCGTTTCCAGCACTATTTTCAATGTGCTCCAGAAGACTGAAATAGTAACAGGAAACACACAAAAAGAAATGGAAGTGAATGTCTCCTATTTGCATCATGCTAAATACAAAGGCAGTTGTGGTAACCTTGTGTTAGAAAGAAAAAGTCCACTGGAGATGTATTCTTACAACAAAAGGTAAAACTTTGTGTCCCTGGAGAGAGAGACTCAAACCTGGAAGGAACTTCTGATTTCCACTTTGACATTTAAAGAGCTTGGAAGTCATCACTCCTGTTTTCATAAGAAAAAAGCTGAACACACTAAAAAATCAACAACTCTTCTTAGATCCATCCAAGAATTGAGGTCACAGTGCAAACTACTGTCTCAAAAACTATACAGACCAATGGATAGATGTGGAGAATCACAGCTCTCTGAGAGTAGAAGCTGTTGCTGTAGCTAGCAACTGGGTAACTGACTACTTGCTAGAGATTGAACATAAGCTATCTTGAAAATTAAAAACTCCTGTGGGTACAGTGTTAGGAGGTCTCCCACACTTTTGTAAGTTTTTACCACCAGGAGCCCCAGCAGGTTATTAAGGTGAAGACTGCAGAAAAAACCTCTTGTGTTTCCAACAGGGAAAAGGGAAAAGAAGCCACTTAGAAATACACTCAAAGTGTCTTCTTTCCCTTAACAAAGGCCTTCCTCAAGGAAAACTATTTTATCAAAGACTAACCAATGTGAAGGAAGGGGAATATACAACTCCAGCTCTTTCTAGTCTTTCTGCTCATTTAGGAGGAGTAAAAAACAAGAAATACTTATGAAAGCCACAGCTAAAGCAAACAGTAAACACAGACTAACTCTTACCCAGATAAACATAAAACTTCACATTACAGGACAATTTACCTTAGTTCTCTTGACCCAGTACATTATGTTTAGCTTTCAAAAAAAATTACAAGACATATTAAAAGATTTTAAAAAAAGTACAGGCTGAAGATACAAAGTAAGTATCAAATCTAGACTCAGATATAGCAGAAATTTTGGAATTATCAGAAAAGGAATTTAAAAACAACTATGATTAATAAGATCTCTAATGGACAACATGTAAGAACAGATGGGTAATATAAGCAGAGAGATGGACACTCTATGTAAGAATCAAAAGGCAATAGTAGAAACCCAAAACACTGTTAACAGAAATGATGAATGCCTTTGACGGTTCATCAGTAAACCAGACATAGCTGAGGAAAGAATTCGTGAACTTCAAGAAATGCCAATAAAGATGTGCTAAGCTGGAAAGCCAAGAGAAATAAAATAATGAAAGAAACAGGGCAGAACATCGAAGGACTGTGAGAAAATTACAGAAGGTATTATATACATGTAGCGGAAATATCAGGAGAAGAAAGAAAGAGACATAAATATTTAAGGTAATAATGATAGAGAATTTCCCAAAATTGATGACAGACAACAAACACATATACAAGAAACTCAGAGACAGCAAGCAGAATAAATAGGAAAAGAATATACTTAGGGTGATCTTATTCAAGCTGCAAAACAAAACAAAACAAAAAACAAAGACAAGGAGAAGATTGTGATAAAAAGTCAGAAAAAAATAATTTAAAGAGGAATAAAGATAAGAATTACACCAGACTTCTCTTCAAGAACCATAAAAACAAGACTAGAATGTAAAGAAATACTATTGAAAGATAAAAATCACTAACTTAGAATTCTCTATCCAGCAAAAGTATCTTTCAAAAGTAAAAGAAAAGTAGACTTTCTCAGGCAAACATAAGTGGCTAGAATTTGTTGTCAGTAGACATGTTTTACAAAGACTGCTGTAAGTTCTTCAGAAAGAAGAAAATTGAAATAGGTAAGGAACGTGTATCTACACAAAGACTAAATGAAGGTAAGATAAAACTTTAATTTTCTTATTCTTAACTGATCTAACAGATAACTGTTCAAAATAATCATGGCAGCAATAGAATTGGGGAATACAGCTTATCAATAAGTGAAAAAAAATAAAAACCTCTTGGTTGTTCTTCCTGAATCCTGGAAATCTAACGTAGTGAAGAGCTTGACATGGAGACAGCAAATCCAAGGAACCCATCTTCAGTCACTGAAAGGCAATTTGTCTTTTCATGGTGTTTATGTAAACTCTCAATAGCTTTTGCTTTCCTGGTAGGTTTAAGCAAGAAAGTAAGGAGTAAATTCTACAGGGATAACCACAAAACAGAACAACAACAACAACAAAAAAAAAATGCAGTGATGTTTGAGTTTATGTTATTTCTCCTCAAAGTGAAAATTTTATACTATTTGAGGTCCCTCCCAGATGAAACTTTTAGGTATCTAAATTATTGACATCCCTCAATCCTTAAACTCCTTTCCATATACCCATGCATGTGGATAGAATAAATGGTACATTCTTCAGCACTCTGCTATGGGCTCATTCATGTCTATCATGCCTAGTATGACCTCATCTACTGAATCAGAATGGACTTTCAAAGTAGCACATGTGTACATGTTCTCACCCTGGATCAACAATTACCTGACTCTACACAGGGCAAGGCTCTAGACCATTTGAGTCTCATCTCTCCAGTGGCCAAGAGACCAATGCTACTCTGACGATTCAGCTCATTCACCACATTGGGCATGAACCTTATACCAGGTACTGTCGAGTTCAGAGTATAATCAAGAGGACCTGAACACCATTGACAGTGGGAGACAAAGACGTCAAAATGTTCTAAAAAAAAGCATATACATGGAATATCTGTGTTCCCTTGGATCAGACCTGACAATATGATGTTGCACCCCAGAAACTGGCCATCATATAATGAATTTGAGAGAATGTTGACATAAGTGATAAAATCAAATTTGGGGGATTAAAAAAAGAGATGACACAAGAAAACATGTGCTTAAAACACATTTATATCCAAACCCACACACATTTTAAAGAATGCTTGTAATATATAAGGCTTTTCTGGAAGTAGGTGGCCTTGCAGTTTTCAGATCCCCATAGATTCTTTAAAGTGCTAACAGCAAAGGAAGTATAATTCTAAAGATTCAATTATTTTTAAGCACCAGGTTGGAGAAAATGTTTTTAAAGAAATGTATTATCCTACTTAAATAGGATAAATAATGGTCTATTTTAAAAATTGCATTTATTATCATTTAAACAATGTGCTCTTCCTCTGGATTCCTTGGAAATAAACACTCTTTGGATATGCTTAAAAATCAACTGCTGAACTTCTGTTTGAGAATTAAGAGTTCCGTAAAGAAGCGAAGTCTATACAACATGATCTCAGTGACTATCTTCTCAACCCCTGAGCATGGGGTAGGTCTCCCCTCCTTGCTGATAATGACCTGTCTCCTGCATTTTCACTTGGATCTAGCTATCTAGTGTACACGCACACACATACTCCCTCTCTCCCTCTCTCTCTCTCTCTCTCTCTTTCTCTGGCACTTCTCAAATCCTATAAAGAAGTAAGATATAAGATAAAATGGGGAACACCATATGCATGTCAGCCTATACCCACTTTGTTCCTGGGATGCCCCACCATCCTTCCACCCCTTGCCACCCAATCTCCTTTCTGCCCAGAGTTTCAAGAGTATGCAGAAAGTCTGGTCTGTTCCCTTGGGCCACAAAAGAAGACTGAAATATCTCTCTCAGCTCCCCATGCAAACATTTTACAAGTCACTCACCTGGTAAATTATAACAACCCTAGCTAAATAAAATTGGTCTTACATGCAAGAAACTTGAGGATCAAGCAACAATGTTCCTCTCACATTTGTTTCCCCACACCCATTGTTTCTCCTGTCAGGTTCAGGGATTTGATCAAGGTAGGAGAGCCATCAAGATCTTTGATTTTTTTTTATTGAATCTCAGGTCTAGGAAAGGACTTAGAAATCATCTTACATTTCAGTTCACCCCTCCCAACCCCATCACTTCAGTGCTCATTAGCTAAACCAGCCTTTATGAATCACGCGCAGCAAAGGGGATGGGGATGAAACAGCCCCCGTGCAATCTGCAGAAAAGACAGATGCAAAGCAGGCTGCCAGGTTAGCCTCTCTGCTGCCAAAGAAATGTCAACTGATTACACCCCAGAAGGAAAAGGGGACAGATGGATTGATGTGACTAATGTCATTAGCCTATTTGCCTCTGGGAATTAGAAACAGGGAGAAAACACAAGAGTATTTACCCATATGCTTCATGAAGGTAAGGGCTGGGAATATTTTGGCTGTTTTGTGGTACAAGAAGTATTCAGTCTCTATTACATATTCTTCCATTTATTTTGTAACATGGCTGTGAATGCCAGAGTGAAATCTATTAGAATTCAATTGATCGCTGTGCGATCACACCCAGGGAATCATAATTATAATACATTTATAGGGGACTGTTCTTTGAACATAAAACATAGTGACAAGGGACCCACAACAAGAAAAAGAAGAGAGTATTGTCCTAAATGATGAAAATTAAATAGGGAAAAATAAAATAGGGGGAAATTAAAAATATGTCCAAAGAGGAAGTGAAATAGAAGGAGAATAAAAAGAGAGGGTAGGAGAAAGTTGAGGAGAGGGCCTAACGGGAGATAAGAGATATTTATGGGGCTAATCCTCCCTCTTTCAACCTCATTATTGCCTTTCTCCTATATCCCCCCAAAGGTTTCCGCTTAGTTGTGCTCAGCAGATGCATGTTTATTCTCCCTACGCTCAGCTGTCAGAAACTTCATCTGTTAAAATGTTAGTTATGAGGACTGTGAAAAAGAAAGCTGATATAGTAAATTTGATTCAACAACCACCACCACAACAATAAAACATTTATTTTTGTGTGTGCTGTATTGAACCTCCATAAGAGTATCATAATTGCTAAATTTAGATTAAATAACCAAATTTTAATAAAGCATCATTCTTTAAACAGTGTGATAAGTTTTTGAGTTTACACTAAGCTAATATATCAAAACAGTAGAAAAAGGGAAAACAAACCCAAAAGCCAATTGAGAGGCAGAAATATAAATATTCAGGGGAACATCTGTCAAGGTTTAAAAATAAACTTCTGGGACGCCTGGATGTCTCAGTCAGTTAAGTGGCTGACTCTCGACTTCAGCTCAAGTCACCATCGCAGGGTCCTGGGACTGAGTCCCATGTCAGGCTCCGTGCTCAATGGGGGTCTGCTTGAGATTCTTTCTCTCCTGCTCCTCCACTACTTGTGTGTGCTCTCTCTCTTAAACAAACAAATAAATCTTAAAACAAAAAACAAAAATCACCTCCAGAGCTAGGAATAAATAGTGCCTACCCCAACGGAACAAGATTCATAGAACATGAGGTGAAGTACTCATAAGGTTTTGCCTTGATAATGGGGAATAATTAAACCCAGACTGAGCAATGCTCCAGTCCTGCCTAATCAATATTAAAAGCAACACTCAAAAGGATAAAACTATTTCCAAGGAACTTTATTGTGTCCCAGGGCAAAGCACAAGAATATTTATAGGAAGACAAAAATACTGAACACTCAGGAAGTTAAAATTTACAATGCCTGGAATCCAAACAGTGATTACTAGGCATCCAAAGAAGCATAAAAATGCAACCCATATGGACATATACCAATGAATCCAAATGGAACAGACCCAGAAAGTTTAAAAAAATTAGGATTAACATTTAAAAATTGTTATAAATCTATTGTATATACTTTAAAAAGTTAACTAGAAGCATGAAGGATATAAGAAAGATTGAACTTCTACAGATGAAAACTATAACATCTGAGATGAAAAACATATGAATGGGAATAAGCACAGACTAGATCTTGCTAAAAAATATTAGTGAAATTGAGGACACAGCAGTAGACACTACACAAGATGGAAGACAGAGAGAAAAGAAGAGAAAAAATGAAGTATAACATATCTCTGAACTGAATGAAAATGAAAATATAATATAGCAAAATTACAGGGGGCACTAATGAAGTACTTGAAAAAATTTGTTAACACTGAATGTCTACTTTTAGAAAAGAAGTTTTCAAATCACTTACCTTAGCTTCCACCCTACAAAACTAAAAAAGAGATCAAATTAGACCCAAATTAAACAGATAAAAGAAAATAATAAAGGTCAGATTAGAGGTCAGTGAAACAAGAAACAAAAACAATACAGAAAAATTAATGAAACTGAGAGTTGATTTCCTTATGAAGATGGATAAACCTTTAACAGACGAATAAGGAAAAAATATTAAAAACAGAGAAAACAAAGATAATCAATTTCAGGAATGAGAGAGGTAATGTCACCCGAGGGTCTATATATGTTAAAAAAGAAAATAAAGGACTGTGATGAACGACTTTATGTAAATACATTGTACAACTCAGACAAAAATGGGCAAATTCTTCAAAGACACAAACTACCAAAGCTTACCTAAGAAACAACAGGTAACATGAATAACCCTGTATCTATTAAGGAAATTAAAACTGTATTTTTACAAACTTTGTCACAAAGATCTGTCAATGGTGAGCTCTACCAAACATATAAGGAAGGATTAATATCAGTTCTATGCAAACTCTTCCAGAAAAATGACATGTAGGGAATACCCCCAGCTTATTCTGTGAGGTTAAAATTACCCTAATACCCATATCTGACAGAGAAATCACAAGGGGAAAAAAAAAAACTGGATATCAATATCTGCTTGAACATTCATATAAAAAAACTTAAAAATTTAGCAAATCACATCAAACTGCATATAAAAAGAATAATAGTATATCTTGACCGAGTTGAGTGCATATCAGCAATTCAAAGTAAGTTTAACTTAAAAAAATTAATCATTATAATTCAACATATTAACAAAAGGAAAACCATATTATCATCCCTGTATTTTTTGACAAAATTTAACATCCATTCCTCACTGAAAAACTCATCAAACTAGAAAGAGAGAGGAACTTCTTTAACTCAATAAAGAACATTTATGAAACATCATATTAATGGTAAAAAGACTGCTTTCCTTCTAAAATCAGGAGAAACACAAGGATATTGTTCTCATCATTTCTATTTAACATTGAATCAGAAATGTAGTCAGTGTTAATAAGACAAGAAACAGAAATAATCCAGATTGGAAAGGATAACACTTTTTATTCATAGATGACATGATTGTCTATGTCAAAAATCCAAAGGGATATACAAAAAATGCTACTAGAACAAACAAATGAATTTAACAAGACTGCAGAATACAAAAATCAATACACAAGAACTAATTTTCTTCTGATACACTAGTAATAACCAACTAGAAGTTGCAGTTAAAGAAATTTTCATTAATGATAGTATCCAAAAATAAGAAATAAAGATGAATATGATAAAAGATGTAAAAGACTTGTACAATGCTAACTACCAAACATTGCTGAGAGAAACTTTAAAACACCCAAATAAGTGGATAGATAAGATAAGCTTATGAGCTGGAAAACAGTATTGCCAAGATGTCAGTTCTCTCCAAAATGATCTATATATTCAAAGCACTTAGATCAAAATATCAGCATTTTCATAGAAACTGACGAATGTATTATAAAATTCACTTGGAAATGCAAAGAACCTATTATAGCCAAAAAGCTTTTAAAAGAGGACATCCTCCTAGAACTAATACCATCTTATTTCAAGAACTATTATATGCTGCAGTAATCGTCATGGCATGGATTGACATGAAGATAAATGGATCAATGAAACAAAACAGTGTCCAGAAATAGACCCAAACACTTATGAACAACTAATTTCAACAAAGCCTCAAGATGATTCAGTGGAGAAGGAACTTTTTAATAAATGATGTTAGAACAATTCTATATATAAATATGTATGTATATATTTATATATATATGTATATATACATATATATATATATAATATATATCTCCATAGACAAAAGGAAAAGTCCATGTGCAGAAAAAGAACTTCAACCTATACCTGGTACTATATACAAAAACCAAGTGAAAATGGGTTATAGACTTCAACGTAAACCTAAAACTATAGACTTCCAGAAGCAAACATATGAAGAAACCTCTGTGACCCTAGGTTAGACAGATTTCTTAGACTCAAAAGCATAATCCATATAAGAAAAAAATGAGAAATAGCATTTCATCAAAGTGAAAAACTTTTGCTTTTTTGAAAGATACTGTTGTACTATTAAGAGGGTGAAAAGGACAGTAGAAAAGCTATCTTTGGAGAAAATACTTGCAAAGCATATATCTGAAAAAGAACTTATATCAAGGTATATAAGGGACTCTCAAAACTCAACAATAAGGAAAAAAGTATAAGAGAATGGGCAAAAGATTTGAACAGATGCTTCACCAAAGAAGAAGATATGCGGGTTTCCCCTGCTATATAAAATTAGAGGGTTCCTATGGAAGCTTTTCTAAGTCCAAATGGCCTAAAGCAAGGAAGAAATTACCATTAATTTATATGAAAAAATTTTGAGCATTCTCAGACTAAAAAAATAACCTGTCTTGGGTTTTTCTGATACCTTAGGACACATCTTACAAATGTTTGCTCAAAATAAATCAAGATAAACCAGAGATCCTCACTGACACAGTTCAAACCTCTGGTGTCTTGATGCTGAGTAAAAACAAAACAAAACAAAACAAAAACAAGAAACAATGATTCTTTAAGCCAGTATTTACTAAATCTATGTCTACAGGTCTCTGCATGAAAATAATAGGGACTCCCAGCCTCCCACCCACCCTCCCACCACCCTTGTCAATGAGTCTTCAGAGAGGGGAGGTGGGGTGAAAGTTCCAAACGGAATGAGGATTGGTATTTGAGAAGCAGTGTTTAGGCTTCAACTTTGTGTGGACAATGTGCTACATGTCGGAAATGCCAAGGAAGATGGGAAGGTGGTTTCCATCCTAGAAGCACTCATAAAATCAAGGAGAAAGAAGCACAAAAATGCATGATTGTGCATGTATGACAAACATTTTAACAGTAATTTACCAGATGCTCTGGGATCGTTGGAGAAAGCATCTGTGAAAGACAAAGAGGATTCCTGGAGGAGGAGATATTTGCAATGAAAATTGTGAATGACAGGTGTGCTTCTAGCAAACATTTTGTAAATAACAAACAAAAAAATATGAGATAGGATTTGTATTAGAAGAATCTGATAATTCCAGCATAGAAGATGATGGTAAGTCAGAAACAGGGAAACCAGTTGGGAAAAGACCTAAAAAATCCAGAGATACTGAACTTGAGGAGATGCTGAACTTAAACAGTGCCATTTAAGATGGAAAAGAAGATAAAGATTTAATCATCTGGGATACTGAGTCTTCCAGAATATTTGTGTAATTAGAAGTACAGGCTGAGGAACAGGATGGGGTCAAGAAAGAACCTGAGTTTCTGTGTTAGATGATGGAAAGTGTCATTCATGACTTCACTCATTTCAGAGTATGTATTCATTATTGGAAATGGTGAAATTGAGATGTTTTAGACAGTCACATGGAGCAAGATACATTTCTCTGCTGCAGGTGTGATGAGAATCCACAGACATGGACGAAGGTGTTAAATGTCAGTCTGATACAGTGTGAATACCACCCCTTAGATCTGGTGGCTTTGTTAACACTGGTGGCAGTGTTAACACAAAGGGTTTAGACAAAAGGGGGTTTTATGAAATTTTAGCATGAGGGGTATCAACATGTTCATCGGGACAGAAGTTACACTGAAAGGGAGGATCAGAGAGGAAGAGAGGGAAAAAAATCGCTGTAAAATGATACAGTATACAACCAGATTAGAACTCCTGCCACAGAAATTCTTAAAATAAATTAATTTTCCTAGAGATGTTTCATGAAAAACAGTTCATGTTCTTCTTCTAGAGTATTAACCTAACAAAGAGTAAAAAGTTGACTGTTGTATATGACAATCATCCCCAATAAGTATGTGCCAAGCTCTGGTTTGCTCCCTAAGAAATGACAATGTAAAAGCTGAATGTAACCACACATGGCATTTACTAACTACCAGTCAGCTCACCTGTCCACTCCCCTCAGAGCAATAGGGGGACAGTGCCAGGAAAAGGGCATCCACCAGGTGTCAGGCACAGTGCTAGTCAGCAGGGCACAGTGAGCAATATGTATGAGCACACTGTATGTGGGATGATTCCAGCCAGAGCTACTGTCCAGAAAGAACTTCCTTTTCTCAAGAGCACAGTGAGCAACATAAAAGTACCCACCCTAGTGAATCCTATATTCTAAGGGAGAGAGAATAGGAAGAAATAAACAAATGGTGAGATAGTGCAATATTAACACTGTGGATTTGAGAAGTAAGGGGAGAGAGTGACTAAGACAAAGAGAAGAAGTTGTATTAAATGCAGAAACACTCTCTAATGGGGATGAACTTGAATACATATTTGAATATTAAGGAGTGTGCCCTGAAAAGACAGAGGAATGGGGAGCAAGAAGCATAAATGCAAAGGCCTTGAGGTAGACACAAACATAACATACTGGCACAAAACCAAGATTGCCAGTACAAAGCCTGAGGAAGGGAAAGGCAAAGGAAGGGGACAGAGGGCAGGGCATAGAGGACATAAAGGAACATAAAATGGATTTTATGTTTCATCATAAAGTGGATTTTACATATGAAATATAATGCATGATTTTCAGTAGTCACTCTGGCAACAATAGCAAAAGGAAGGGAAGCAAGAGAAGATCAAGGAGGTCAGTTAAAGGGTTCCAGATGGAGATGATGAAGTTGTGGGTAAGGGCAGGATTGGTGGGAACAGTGACAAGAGGAGTGATCTACAGGTGTGGCAGGGGGCACTCCGCAAGATTCTCTGATGAGTGAGAAATAGAGTATAGGTAAACCAGGAGCCAATGATTGAAAAACTCTGTTTTGGACCTTTTATATGCATATTATTGAGGCCAAATATGCAATGCTCAAACTTCCAAGCAGTTGTTTAGGATGCAAATCTGGTCGTCGGAAGATGGAAGGGCTTGTGTTCCTCATTAGCAGGGTTATCAGAGGCCAAATGACATTGGAAGGAGAGGAGGGCAGGTAGAGGTTGGGATACCGACCCTGGGTCTAGGAGGAGGCTCTGCACACAGGGACCCGCACCAGAGCACCCCAGCCTGGAGCAAACACTTAGGCTAAAACGAAGAGGAGGAGGGCAGGAGGGTACGGGGAGGGTACGGGGAGTTAAGGGTTCACAGGAAGCCAATGGCCCTGCAGGCTGTACTCCAGGTGCTGGTGGGAAACACGGGAAGTCACACCATTGAGGTCGTCTCCGATGGCAGATGCAAGAGAAGACCAACACAGAAATTCCAGTGAGCCACTGGGTGGGGTAGGGTAGAGAAAAGGGCAGCTTTGTAAGGCTCTGTTGGTCAAAGTGAACAGGCCATGAGGGCAAGAGCAGCAAAGAAAGAGCCCTGAGGATTCTGGTTTGGGCGATGGGGTGGCACTCAGTGTCCAAGAGTAGCCAAGAGAGATGCAGCAGTGAGAGAAGTGCTGGGGTGAAGACGTGTCTGTAGATGAAAGGACAACAGTCCTGTGGGGACAGCCAAGGGGACTTCCTTTTGAAAACCTTTTCATTGTCTTTCCAGGCTGTGGGACACAGGCCAGCTGCTGAGAAGGTGTGGGATGAGGAAACGGTGAAGTTCTGAGTAGCAGAGGTGAGGGGTGGAAGAGTGAGTAAGTGCACACGGATCACCGTGGGGACTACTCATCAGTAATGTTGGCAGTCACATCACAGTGGAAAACCATTCATCTCCTAAGGCACTGAAATGCGGGGCTGAGGTTCATGAGTGTGGAAGAAGGCAGTGGCCACGGGCTTGATCTAGCCTGGGGATCTGTAGGGTGGAGGGTTCAGAAGGCAGGATGAAAAGTTCTCCAAGCCAGTCAGTCACTCAGAGGATGGTTGGGCACTGTCAGCCACGTGAGGGAATAACGAGCACTGGGGACATGGGTGCTGACACAGGACAAAGCTAGGGCTCCAGCAGAGGGCGGTGCCGTCTGTGATGCATCAGATGTGCTGGGTGGAGAGCAAGTGCTCTCTGTCCTGATCTGGGCACTGGTGGCAACTTGTGCAAGGGTGTGCATTTACCAGGCTGCCCACCTCATGGGTCCACTTTCCTCTCTGTATGTGATACTTCAAAACAACACCAAACCTCAGGTGAGGTAGCCAGGAAAGGGAGACAACCACAGCAGATATGTCCAAGGGTGTGTCATCCCGAGGTTGGGTGCTGAGGTGAAAATGCTGACAGGAACCTCGGACCCAGAAGAAAACTAACACATGCCAGCAATGTGAATGGTAACAGTAGAGAATGAACTTGTTGCTTCACTCAAACCCACGGGATCTCAGTGCATGATTTTGGGGCAACTTACGTAACCTATTCAAGCTTCAGTTTCTTCACTTGTAAAACAGCCTTCAGAACAGACCCTGCCTTTCCTTGTCATGCCTCTCACTGGGAGGAATAAATGAGGTGATAGATGCGAACTGTATCTGAAATATAACCCCCCCCCGTAGCTATCATCATTATCACTGTAGTTGGTGACGATGACACGTGTGTTTGAAATCATCTGTCCCTGGTTCACTGTCCCTGGTTCACAAGAGAAATTCCATAAACTCTTGTCAAACACAGATATGAGCCCCATGTAGACTATGACATATTTAGGGGACACAGAAAGAACAGAGAAAGGAAACATCACCTGCATCATGGGGAGAGAAAACACATCCCAAAAAAGCAAGATGGGAACAATTATAAAGCCACATAGCAGTCAGGTAAAAATAAATAAATAAATAAATAAATAAATAAACAAACAAAACAGAATGCTGGTTAAATTTAGATGAGCTTAATCTCACAAAACAAACTGAGGGTTGCGGCGGGGAGGGGGTCGGGAAAGGGGGGTGGGGTAATGGACATTGGGTTGGGGAGGGTATGTGCTATGGTTAGTGCTGTGAAGTGTGTAAACCTGGCGATTCACAGACATGTACCCCTGGGGATAAAAATTTGTTTATAAAAAATAAAAATTATTAAAAAAAAAATTTAATACCAGAAAAAAAAAAATTTAGATGAGCTAAGAGTACACAGATGAGGAGCAAGAAGAGTGGGTGGAGGACAAATGGGGAGGTTTGAGGAAGACCAAGTGTGAGCAAGAAAGACTGAGGCTGAGGCAGATGTGGCCTGGGGATTCACTCTGCAGGACCAGCAAGCCTTGATAATCATGCCACCGAAGGAGGGAGCCAGCACCGAATATGGGAGATGTGGGCTGGTTCATAAAGGACAGAAAGGTTCGAGGAAAGGGAGGAAAAACAATTGTTGGAAGCCATTACCTCTGGGCTGTAAAGTCAACTCTGAATATGGAAGGATCTCGGAACCTCTCCCAAGTGGAGCAGGGAACAGGGCAACAGATATGACGGCTACAAAGACTCTTCCCTGCAGCTGTGTGTGGGATGTGCTGCATCCCCAAAGACAGTGGCAAGAAAACCCACACGATGGAGTAAGACTCTCACAAAGATGCCACAGTATGACAATAAGTGCTTACGTGCCAAGGCAGGAACTGGGAGGATATGACTTAGCATTGGTAATTACGTGGAACAAATTGTGAAACCATTTATAAACTTAATTCTCTTACTGGTTCTGAGCATATAGAATATGTTCTTGAAATAAAAATTACAGAGAGTGAAATACTAGAAAATGTTAAAGTGCATAGGGCCAGTGCATTGTTCCTCTGATAATGTGTAGGATACTAACAGGGAGTAGATTGCTCTGATGTCTTCACTGCCTGAATCTCATCTGTCGTCTCTTGCGCAAAAGAGGTTCCTTTGTGAGTAAGTTATTAAAAGTGTACATGACTTGTATATAGGCATGCTTTACTGTAAATCATTAATAATCTACAGAATGTGACCCTGTGTCATTACAAAGATTTCCCTAAAATGTCCAGACTTGTGACATCTCCCAGACTACAAAAAGCAAAAGGCAGAGGGAACAAACAAGCCATGGTAAGAATGCAAACTTCCCAGGAAAACAGAGGCTGGTTTTCAATGAGAATGAGAAACCAAGCCTGTAGGAACTCCCCACTTCTCCTAAAGCAAATCCACCCAACTCAGACATAGGAGTCGATCAATATCCCAATTCGGAAAAAGGAAACAGAAAAACCTCGTTTTCAAAATGTAAGATAGTGATCAAAATTTTTTTTGTCCTAAGGGCCCAGAGGATATACAGTGCAAAAGAGCTTTTGGTGAGGGAATGGTACAGAATGAACATCTTCTGCTGACTGTGGTGGGGTGTGAGGGAGCACGTGCTAGGAGTGGAGCTGGAAAACACCCTGAGAAATAAAAACGAAACAGATCTAACAAAGCAGGTGAGATGATGATCGTGATGCAGTTAGCGATGGTGTGTTCCTACGTATAGATAAAGCCACAGGCTTCTAGAATCCCCAACTCAGCCCGCTCCAGCACCACAGGACATCCAGGCCCCTCCTTCCATCCTGCATGAACCTACCTCCTGGGTGGGGCAGTTGGACCTTGCCTGGTGTTCCCTGCATATACCACACCTGTGCTGGGTAACACACACATCCATGTTGGTTGTAGTTATTCCTGCTGCCTCCACAAGAGTTCCATGATCTTTGTTCTGCATGCATGGCACGCAGCATAGAGCTGGGCACATGGCAGACCTCAGGGCATGTTTGCTTCCAGGGGACCCTGTTTAGTGCGGACTTTTCCAAGAAGGCCACACCTACACAGACATGTACATCGACTTTCCCAGGAACTCAGGTTGGCACAGACCTAAAACTGAACATCCCTGGTTTCAATTTCACACTTCTAATCAGGCATGAAATCATTCTGTGAAAATCTGTGGCATGGTGATTCCAGCAACTGTCGATAACTATTAGAATTGTTAATATTCGAATTCCATCCATACGTTTGTGTGCTCCATTTTGCAACACTGGTGTGTAAAAGCAAAGTTTTAAAATATTCCGACTGACAACATTAGATGACGAGTATTTGCTATCATTCAAATGCAGTGTTTTAAATTGCCTCAAGGAGTGAAGACACTGATCCCTACACCATGTCTTATTATCCCATATAGGCAGCTGTTGTTTCTGTCACAAAATATGTCAGCATATCAGTCTGGACACAGCGCTTCTCAGGAAGGTTAGCCCTGATTACTAATGTTACCAACCACTTCAAGAAACCATGACACTTGGATGAGAAGAGAAAAGGTAAAAAGCAAAAACTGATCCAACAGTTGATTCCATTACCAAAATTGGTGATGCCCAGACCTGACTGATCATCAGAATCTCTACTATCGGTCACCACTGTGAGTTGCCATCAGCTATCACTTACCTCCTGACTGTCAGACTGTCACTTCCTTCCTGCAGTTCAATATGATTTGGGCTCTGAAATAAGTGTGATGGAGACACAAGGCACTGTAACTTAGGACACCAGATCACCATGACAAGCGCGCATTCATTTCAGAGCACCGAGAGACCCGGAGAGAAATACTTTTAAAAAACTGGCAAGAGTGCAATCTCCTGCCCCCTCCATCCTCAAAAGGCATCTGGTTTTACCTAAACCACAAAATGCCCCCCCCTTAGGAATATTGAGAGTTCTCTGATTCATGAATTTTTACATTATTTCTTTTTAAACTTTCTTCACACACACACTGACAGCTAAGTACACAGGCCCAGAGAATTTTCCAGTTACTTCAAAAGGAAGAAAGCTCCCTCAAATTGAAACTTGAAATAGAAGTTGGAGGAAAAGTTGAGGAAGAAAGATAAAGCCTAAGGACCACAACATGGAAAATGTAAATTCATTGAACCGAGTTATGCTGATATTCCAAAGACTCTATTTGCTTTCATTTATCAAAAAGTGCTCAAAGAATTTCAGTCTTATCACTGAATCAAATAAAGCACTCAAAAGGGGCTTCAAACCAGATCTCACCAGGAAGAAAAAAAAATGCCAACATTTCAAATGTGAGTAAACATTTTATTTTGCAAGGTTTCCATTCTCCTTTCATATACCAAGAGGTCTCCTCAGCTCTTCTCAGGCTTTTTGAAAATGGGAGGACTTCAGCCAGAATTCAGTAGATCAGGCCAGAGCAGCTTACCCTCCTAAAATGGGTGCAAGAGCCCATCCCCCAAATGCCCACAGCACTCCCTCCCAGGGGTGTCAGCACTCTGATTACTCAAGACTCTGGTGAGTCAGCTGAGACACCAAAAAGAGCCAGAACGGGTAGATTTCAGCTGTGCCCTCTGTTCTCCTGGAATATTTTGTAGAAATGTCTAAGAATGCTGCAGGGAGATCTGTGCCCATAGCAGTGGCTCAATTAGTGCTTGCTAACATAATCACAGTTATTTTCCAACTATAGTTCCACCCCAAGCTCAGTGCTCCATCTGCACAGTATTACTAGCAAGAGTTTTGCATTCTTTAAACGGGAATGCAATCTTTTTTTTTTTTTTTAATGAACCCCTAGTGTGTCCCATGCAATGAATCTTCTACAGCCTACATCATCTAATTTCACTTTCCAATTGCGTAGTGTGCACCATCTAGGAAAGGAACCCTCAACAGGAGCGGGTCATTGGAATAACCCAGAAGATTTTTAACCAGGCTGAAGTTCCAGCCCAGAGATTCGACTCGGTTGGGTTGGGTGATGTTGAGGCTACGGGATCAGCTCTAAGCCAGTTTGGGGAAATACAGAACCAGCCAACAAAATGAAGACATAAAGAGCTACTGCATTGTACCTCTGGGGCTAATAATACATTATATGTTAATAAAAAAATAAAAAATTAAAAAAAGAGCTACTTCATTGAAGTCTCTGGGTCGCCTTTTGGATTACTTGTTTATTTATGAGACAGAATCTGAAAACACAGGACTAAAACACTGCATGGACCCTGAGACCTTCTGGTTGGTAATCCTTCATGGCCACTTAGAGTCGTAGTGAAACTAGCACTCCAGGAGAAAATAAGCCACATGGTGAGCTGTGTAAATTAAAACTAGCCTCTCACCCTTTCTTCTTTTATGTGATTTGGGTTGAGGGGAAAAATTCTAAGGCAATGTATTCACTGAACTTTACATCAACATTCAGCCCTCATACCTGACAGAATTTCAAGGTTGGCAGCTTCTTTTTTTTTTTTTTTTTGAGATTTTATTATTTGCCAGACAGAGATCACAAGTAGGCAGAGAGGCATGCGGCGGGGAGTGGGGGGGAGTGGGCAGGCTCCCCACTGAGCAGAGAGCCCAATGTGGGGCTCTATCCCAGAACCGTGGGATCATGACCTGAGCTGAAGGCAGAGGCTTTAACCCACTGAGCCACCCAGGCGCCCCTACCAGCGTCTTTATAGTTACCTCAGTAGCTCTTTAGATTTTATAGATGGAAAAACTGGGACCCCAGGCAAAGGTATCCCGTTCAGGACACAGTGGCTACCTAGAGAAAAAATCACAGGACTCAGAGTTTCTGACTCTTTCTATCCATTCAAATGTGATTTCCCAGTTCTAAAGGCCTTGCCTTTGATCCTCTGCCTCTAAGTATCAAAATTAGCCTTGTTTACCTGTTGGGCTTGTCTGCTCAGCTTGTACTTGTTACTGCCTTCCTGTGCCCACTGCTTTGCCTTAAGGACCTATCAGCTTCACACTCTTTTAGATTTTATCATACATTTCCCAGGAGAGTAAATTCATGTTAATAATAATACAAAAGCTGTCAACCTTAAGACTTTTAGAGTAGCTTCCAAAATGTCACTCAAAAAGACCTTTGTACTTCCACTGAGAACATTTCAAGTTCTCTGCCCATGATAAGCACATTAATAAGGGCAGGAAAGGGTCCTGAAGTTCCACATATCAAAGAAAACACAAGAAAATTCTGCTCAATTTCTGGAGAAATTTGTTGAAGTAATATTATCTTTAGTGTCATTACAAGGTCACTATTTAAAATGTATGTGAGCTTTGAAAGAGTTTTATACATATCATTTACATTTTTCTATGATAAAATAGCTTGAATGTTGTATTCTGCTTTGCTGTTGACATTCTTTCTAATTCTACATCCTCATAAGTATGGACTATCTTAGAATATAAACCCCACCTAGAGTAGCTGTTCTCACACTAAGAAATCCCACATTGTGGCATTCATCAGTTATAATTCTGCAAAGAATGAGCTATTCCAGCTTAATTTAAGTAAATAATTATCTTTGCATATATGAAGATAGAATGTGCCTGTCCATACAGACAAAAAACTGAACACACAGCAGTGGAAGCTGAAGGTAGGCAAATGTGTACACACACATGGCCTCCAGCCACTGTCATTGTTCCCACAGATTCTGGGCAGATTCTGCCTACTATATCTTTCTCTGCCCACCCGTTACCCACAATTCCTAAAGCTCCACTGATTATTTGCAAAGAAAAAAAGAGATCGATCAAAAGGCTGATATCAAATAACTGTATTGGTGTTTCCTAAATTGCTTTTCAATAAGGAAGAATGCCAGAAACAACCTTGTTAGCCACAGACATAAGTAAATTCCTTACCAGGGCACCTTGCAATCTGGAAACACCCCCCTTTTTTTCACATTTCATCTACTGCCACATATTCATCACTCTGCTCTCCTGGTAGTCTCCAACAAACCAAATTTTTTGTATCTGTGGTTATTGGGTTGTTTGTTTGTTTGTTTGTTTTTGTTTTTTTTTTTAATGCAGAACTCTAGTGAGGGCATGTGTTGTGATGAGACTGGGTGTTATATGCAACTAAGGAGTCATTGAACACTACGTCAAAAACTAATGATGTACTACTATACAGTGGCTAACTGAACATTAAAAAAACAAAACTCTAGTGAGAACACCCTTCTCCCAAGGAACATCCTGCCCATCTTCTTGAAATGTCACTTGTTCTGCAACACTTTTATCTTTTCCTCCATGCAAAATACACCTACAAGTATTAACAGCTCTTCCCCACCAGGGCTATCCCAGCATAGGGAGCACATAACACATTGTACTGAAGTTGGCCATGACCTGCCAAATGCAAGTGGTAGAGTGTATCCTCCTTGAAAACAGGTGTCATTTCTTATGCATGTCTGTCTCCCAAAGTGCTTCACACTGTGCCTGGTAGAAATATCCAACAGACATTTGTAGAATGAATTGGTTAATAGGAATAAACGCCTTATTTCCCGGAAAACACACAAACCAGTCTGGATTCTTACATGTTTGTGAAGGGTTTCAGCTGATCTTATCTGTTCCTGGGAAAGTTATAGGTGGCTGTGACAGAAGCCATCTTTCCAGGCATCATGCAAGATGTTCAGATAAGTTCGTGCTTCCAGAATGAAAATGAGCTACTTCATATGCAAGCAACTGGTAATGCTATTATAATAATGCATAATAACATATGAATAATTTTTAATTTATTTCTTTGATTCTCCATCTTGAAATACTTTTAGATTTATAAAATAATTATAAAAATTCCCAGTATACTATTTGCCAAGCTTCCTTACTGTTAACATCACACAAAACTGCAGCAAATTGATTAAAATCAGGAAGCCAATAATGGTATCATGTTATTAACTCATTTACAGACCTTGTTCAAATCTCATCTACAGTTTCACTAACATCTCTTTCTGGACCAGGATCCAAATCAGGATCAGACACTGAATGTAGGTGTTACAGCCCCTTAGTCTTCTTGAACCTTGAACCCTTCCTCAATCTGGCAAGGTATCTTGTAGAATGTCTGCGATTTGGGTTTGTCTGTTTTTTTCCTCATGATTCAGTTCAGGTTCTGTGTTTTAGGGAATAATATCACTGAGGAACTGCTGTACCCTTCTCAGCGCATCACATCAAGAAGGGTAGCATGTCTCTTTGTGGCACTGTTGGCAAGATTTTGTCATCGGCAACTTTCATTACTTAGTTGAACGGGAGTTTGCCTAGTTTCTGCACTTAGTTCACTATTGTTTCCTTTTGTAATTAATAAGTATCTTGTGAAGACTGTGCAACTATGCAAATGTCTTGTTTCTCTTCAAAATTTCACTCACTAATTTTAGAACACTAGTCATTCTTGCCTGAACCAAAATTGCTACTATTGCTATTATGCCTAATGGTGGTTTTCTTAATATACCATCCCCCCACTTTTTAAAAAAGATTTTATTTATTTATTTGACAGAGAGAGAGAGAGATCACAAGTAGGCAGAGCAGCAGGCAGAGAGAGAAGGGCAAGCAGGCTCCCGGCTGAGCAGAGAGCCTGATGTGGGACTCGATCCCAGGACCCTGAGATCATGACCTAATTTGGCAGACTCAACTCACTGAGCCATCCAGGCACCCAGTCTACCATCCCTTATAGTAAGGAAGGGCTCCCTTGTTTGATCACTTATTTATATATTTATTTACTAAATTTTTTTTATTTGTGCTAGTATGAACTCATGGATTATTCGACGGGTTATTTTTAAAAATGTTTATTAAGTCCAATTTAGTTAACATACAGTGTAATATTAGTTTCATGTATACAATTTAGTGATTCAATACTTCCATACAACATCTGGTGCTTGTCACAACAACTACACTCATTAATCCTCAATGGGTTACTTTTATTCTATAGGTTATAGTCCTTACTGTCATTTTTTGTTGCTTGAATTGTTCCAGATTTGGCTAACCCCTTCAGCTTGGTTCCCATGTTTTTTCCAATGGGTTCCCATCATTTTTAAGCACCTTCTTACTCTTTGGTATGGAAAGATACTCTAGGTTCATCTTGTACTTTCCCTGTCCATCATTTTTAAGCACCTTCTTACTCTTTGGTATGGAAAGATACTCTAGGTTCATCTTGTACTTTCCCTGTCCCAGCCCTGAAATCAGCTATTACTCCAAGAAGGTTTATTTCATTGGAAAATATTTGGGAACAAAGATCTGGAAGCTAGGTATGTTCCTTGCTACCATTGTATCGCTGCTTCTCAGCCCTCTCTATGGATAAAGCTGGGACATTCATTTCTACACACACACACAAGCACATTCCATACATTTATGTCCATTTTTGTGTCTCTCTCTCCACATGTACATCAAAAATCTGTGGGCTCATAAATTGCATAGGTCATTCTACTGTTGCCCCTGTCTTTGTCACTCCTTTCTCTGACAATGAGAAACCTGGCTTTCATTACTCATAATATATTTGCTCAAAATTATATATGGTTTCACAAATTCTAACCCATACATCAGTGAGAAATTAGAGTGCAATATTTGAGTAGAATTATTGCCTAAGAGTCAATGGTCAAAATATTATTTTCTAAGTTACCTGAACTGATTCTTACTCCCCTCAAGCTTGGATATAAATAAATACTTATATAGGAAGGAGAAACATTCTTATGGGGAAAACTGAGGGATGCTCTGTCAAATAGCTTGTCATATACTGTGTATATTGGGTCAGGCTAACTAATTAGGTTAGCTGTATCAATGAGATCAAAACCCAAACACCATCAAAATTTAAGTCTTCCAGTCACAGCCCTGGGAAGGGGAAAGAGACAGGCAAGTGGTCAAGACTACACTCACTTGGGTTCCCAGACAGACTCTGTCATCTTCAACACATGCCTTCCAAAGTAATTCTGGGGATTGTCTCCACCCAGGCATGCATACGGGTCTTTGGGGGCCATAGCGAGAAGAAGACCCATCATTTCCAAGGGACCCAAGCATAAGGCCACACCTGCCATATGAGAGACTGGGAAATGTGGTCTATTGCAGGTCTGAAGGAGAAGAGAGTGGATTTTTGTGAGCAGGTAATCACCACGGCCACATTGCACGTACTGACAAAGCATGAGGGAGGGATAAGTTTATATGATCAAAAGTCTTCAAAATAAGCTCTGATGGTACTATTCCATAAAAGCTGCCATTAATTTACTTCAAATCTCATCACATATTTGCTTTAGGATTGTTGTCAAATTCAAGTACAAAGGATTCTCGTGTTACCATTTGTATATCATTTCCCAAAATATCCCTTATCCTTTCTAGATATATCACCCCATACTCCACAGCTGACTTTTATTTAGCCCTTTATATAGGCCAGGTTTTGCGCTAAGCAACGCAAATGCATCTAGTTGTATAAATTTGCATGACAGCACTAAAATGTACAATGAAAATATAGCTCCCTATGTGATTCTCCTCAAGAAGGCTCACTTTTTGGGTATCTCAAAACACTCCTACCTACATTGAGTATATATGATTAAATTAAGTCTGATTCAATAATTTATCTGTAAGATATATACTTAGATTCCTTTTTAAACCAATCTATTCTTTCAGCTCTTACCTTTGCCAGTCCTCCAGAGGACGGTTTCTGTTGGCCCAGCAGTGGGAGGGAGGCAGTGTTGGGACAGCATGGGGTCTCTACATTCTCTGTGGTGTCCGCGGCACAGAATGTTCAGACTACTCTCAAGACCACTAAGCACAGCTACCTCCAGCCTCCAATTAGTCTTCAAGAGTGATGTGCAGTCAACAAAACCTGGAGCCCTCAATCGTATAGTCCTTTCCACCACCTCTGCCCAGAGGTCCCCTTCTCTGTAGTCCTCTTATGAGGCACACAGACCCAAGGAGGCCAAGGAGCACTGTGGCATGCTCAGTGACCCACCCACTACCAACTGCCCACTCTATAGCATTCCTTGTTGGACAAAGGCAGCAAGCTAATGACTGGGGTCCTTGCAGGCCTACAGAAGTAGCCATCATGCTAACTGGGGTAATTCTAGAGCCGTCACTGTGCATGAGTGTGGTATTCTTTATTTTCTTACAACCTCACTTCTCCCCACAACTCGCTGGGCCAAAAATGGATCTGTTTTAGCTGTCCTTCTCATGGCAAAAATTTTACACTTTCTGTCCTGTGCCCTAAGCATCGTTGTTCCAGATATCTGCATGACTTGCTTTCTCACTTCTTCCAGGTACACACTCAGATTTCACCAAAGCCTGGGGCCTCCCCTCATTCCTATCTGCCCAAATGCTCCCCAGGAGGCTTTCCTATTTGACCAATAGGTCTTTTGCATGTTTGTTGGTTTGTTATCTCTTCCCATATACTGTTAGCTCCAACACGGCAGGGACTTGACTTTTTCCCCTGAGGTAGCCCTGGATGTACACCTGGAACAGGGCCTGGCAGGTCAAGCTCCTCACTAACTGCTGTAAATGGATGTTGAACACAGGAATGATCTGGCTGGATGAAGCGAAAGGAGTGTCCCCTTTATTGTTATGGAAGGAACACTAAGACACACAAAAGAATTTAGAAAATGGGGGGCTTTCAAATCTACTGAATTCCTGAGAAGTCCATCAAATACCTGCCTTGACAGTCCAAACTGAGAAAATACACTGTTCTTCTGTGGGTTATTATGTGTCATTTCCTGAAACTCTGACACTACTGATTCAGCGATGAGAACATCTAGAACAGAGAGATTTATAGGAAGAAAACTACAGTTTCCCAGTACACACATGTGTACTGTGCCAAGACCACATGGGTAACACAGCCACATCCCACTGCAGACAGAAAAAAACTGAGCAGAGAAGACAGAGCACCTGGCCTGAGGCCATGGGGGCACAGAGGACAAGGGAGGGGCTGAGCCCACTTTTATCTCACTTAGAGTCTAAACAGGACACTCAAGGCCATTGCTCTTCCTTTACATTTTAAGACCTTTTCTTTTTTGGGGGGGGCATTTTTTTCTGGGTTTTGTGCATCTACTTATGAATGAATTAATGAGAATTACGATATAGAAGGTAAGAACAAAAATTCAGAACCAGATGTCTGAGCTTAAGTCCTCCGTCTACTCTTCTCTGGCTATGTGATATGTCACAAATTACCCCAATTGGGCCTAAGCTTCCTCATCGATTAAGAAAAGGGTTAATAATACAACACTTTCTTCACAGGGCCACTGTAAGTGAAAAGTGAATTTGCACATACACAGCACTTACAAAGGAAGCACACAAGTAACTCCTATCAAGCAATCATGAATAAAATCAGGGTTCAACATTTAGTCGTATTAGTGTGACCCTTGTAGCTGTTACTGCAAAGTTTCTTTTATGTTCAACAACACTAATATGAAAGATATCATCTCTCTTTTTAAATCTTTTCAACAAATCAATGATGTTATTTTCATCCGAAAGTTATGTTTGTAATCGACACTGATTTCACATTTCTACTCGTTTTAAATGGGAAAGTACTAGTAGGACATATGTGTCCTATTTAATAAAATGGTGAAAGAAATCACCAAACAACAAAACAAAAATAAACAGCAAGAAGAAAACAAACCAGTAGACATACAAAAAAGCACTGCTTACTACAGCAAGCGTTTCATTTCAAGGTTTCAAAAGACTTCTTTTCGCCTCTGAGAGAATGATTTTTCATTGTACACAAATCTTACCAGAATAAAATCCCTGTTGAATTCTCAAGTTGAATAAAAACCTTTCGAGCTCTGCTGGCTCCCCGGGCTTCACATTGGAGTTTACACAGGGGATTTCAACCTCATTAGTTCTTTATGGGGACACACATGGGAAGCAGGATAGATAGAAACCCACACTTGTATGCAAAGGGCGTGCAGGCCAACGCAGACGCTATTTTTGTACCCTCTTATGAAACTCAACTCAAACAGAAGAACTGAGCTCATAGCATAATGTCCTTTTTCTTCCCATATTTGTATTCCTGACACTCTGCATTTCTATTTCTACATGGACGATTGCACACAATAATGCCAGTTGCAAAGGCTTTATGTCAAAATTTGGTAAACAAACAAACAGAGGGAGACAAGTGGGAGAGCTGTCAACAAGAAAAGAGGAGACCTTGCATAGTACTTAGTGCTGTTCTGAAAAACATTACAATAGCCCGTGCCCCCTGCATAGAGACCATGTGGCTGAATTGGGTACTGAATCATATTTGTGTATCGATTATGTTTATTTCCTAGAGAACAAGGTCGATATGGAATTTTAGCTGGTTGCAAGGAAAGATCAACTTCTGATAGGTCAATCCTCCATCCTGTTTGAAGACCCTAAAAAAAAGAGAAGCTACTTACATAAGCCAGTATCTAGTGGGATCACATACTTATAGTCTCATTAGGATAAAGCAGAAGAAAAATATGCTATTCAGCAACATGATAAAATTACAAGGCATAACCTATGCTTCACTTTAAGCTGAAATGTAAAGAATTTTCTTTACCAACAGTTTATAGGGAAGGAAATAATAAAACATGACAGAAACTGTTGTCTTGAAGACGACTGCTTCTGAAATTGTTAGCTAAATGTTCCCATCAGGGATCTTCCATCCACAGTCTGATGAAAACATGTTGCCAACATCTGTATGGGGAAACCCCAGACATCAGGGAAGAAGGCCCATGTCTCATGGGAAGGGCAACATTTGGGCTTTCATGGGGAGTTGGGACACTCCAAGGCTGTGGATCAGGAACACAGGGCAGCTTTGTGAGTAAAGCAAGGTAATTAACTAGTTAGTCCATGTTTCTATTTCAATATCACACAATGGGGGCTCTTGTAAGGATAATCAGGTCCCCAGTGCTCAGTATACACTGACTGAAGTAATGGATAAATAATGGCAATGGGCCCTGACCCAGAGAAGAGAATAGCCTGAGGACACGGCATGCATGGAAATGCCCTAAAATACACAGACAGATCACCAGCATTTCCAAGCTTAGGTCTGGAGAGAGTTCATTTTCCAATAAGGAGGACAGCTGGCAAAGTGCCACCTTTTCCCTCTGGGCTTGACCTTCTTGATTTTCCCACTTAGCCTCTTACGTCACTGCCAGGTCTCCAGGGGCCACCAATGCCATCTAACGTGCTGTCTCACTACCAGACAAGGAAAGAAACCCTCTATATACTCATGCCCACTGACACAGCTGAGGCCACCAGTACTTGCTTCCTTCTTGATTTGTTTGTGGAGCATTTGACTATAAAAGTACCATGTATCTGTGTGATTTCTGCCGGATGTTTCAAAAGCCTGAGACCTCAGATGCAGTGACAACTTGATAGCCCAGGGGAAAAAGAACTCACTATGCAAAATAGGACTGGATACAGAAAATAGGAGAATAGAAAAATCAATCATTTCAATGTTCTGAAATAAAGATAAATTTTATTTCTTTGGCTAGGTAAAATGTAAAAATTTTTATCAAGATAGAAACTGAAAACAAGCTTTGCATAGTGGCAGTATCGTAGCCAATGAGGTTTATCCGAGGCGCGATTATTGCTAATAGATACTGAAAACAAAGATGAATTTTGCAGGCCAATGGGAAGAGATTCTTCAAATCAGTTTTCATGCACCTGTTAGTGCCAATATCTTGATTTATTGAAAGGTTTTATGTAGTTTATTGCATAAAACTTAACATTATATGAACATTCTCCTAGCAGGAAATAGCTTTAAAAACACTAATTTTTATTGCCATGTAATACTGTACCTTTTCAATCTGCACCATCATTTATTTGCACATTACTCGTTGGACGTTTATTTTGGACTTTTTTGCTATTAAAACTAGAATGTGGCATTAAGTCTTTGTCTAAGTTTATCAATGTTCCTTTGTGAGAGAAGGCTGGAAGAGAAATAATTAGACAGAGATATCAACTTTTTTAGAATCCTATACTTATTGGCAATTTGTATGGATTTGTCATTGTATCATTTGTGACTGAGAGAGTCTGTCTCTGCTGCTTTATCTTCAGTGAGAATTATAATTCCTTTTTAGGCTGGAAAAGTTTCAAAGAATCTCAATAAACAATACAAGTTATTGGTAGGGAAAGAGCACCCCACCTACAGTGAACACTCAGCTTACAGAGAGTTCTGATTCTCTAACAGGGACCGTTGCTATTAGCACCCCTCTCATGGTCTTCACTTCATGATGCCTTCCACACTCTGCTCCTATCCCTACCTTGGATTTCCTTCCCAGATAACAGGTAACTTCACAGATCCAATCGAGAGGCTGTTTCACTCTCTGGGAAGCTGAGCGTTCCACTGAACTCTCTCTCCTCACTTCCTGACTGCCTGAGCTATCACATCCTCAGTGATGGATGGGCTTACCTGTGAAAGAGCAGCCATATATCTTAATAAGTTACAAAGGATGAAATGATAGAGTAAGAGAGGGTGAGTTTTCATATTTGACAGTGGCAGAGAGAAGACCAAAGGGGTAAAGACCTAGGATGTACTGAACATATACAGTAGTCTCTTTTAATGATACATCTTACTTAAGCAACTTAAGTTATAGCAACAAACACACAAGTCATTATCAAGGACAAGAAATCAAATTTGGGCTTAGTGAAGTGACAAAGTGGACCCAGGTGGCCTAGCTCCTCAGTGCCCTGTGCTGGTTGCTTTGTTCATCTTCATGCAGCTGATACTGGGAGGTGCAGCACCTCCACCCTGCCTGCCCCACCCTTGCCCACTGAGGCCCATCCAAGTGAGCTATCTTCTTACTCTATGTGACAGAATGAGATAGATGTCTATCTATCAATTAGAACATGTCTACAGGGCACCAGGGTGGCTCAGTCAGTTAAGTGACTGCCTTCAGCTCAGGTCATGAACCCACTCAGGGTCCTGAGATCAAGTTCCACATCGGGCTCCCTGCTCAGCAAGCAGTCTGTTTCTTCCTCTACCCCTCCCCCCTGCTTGTGATCTCTGTCTCTCTCAAAAAAATAAATAAAATCTCAAAAAAAAAAAAAACATGTCTACAATTATAACAAGTTCTACAGAGCACATGCAGGCCTGTTATCAAATTATAAGGGCCTTTGATCAGACAAATACCACTTTGTGCATAATATTCTATTCTGTATGTGTTTGTGTCAGACATGTAAGGAGAAGGAAGTGTTAACTTAAATGAAAATCAAGACAACTTTATCCTTATTGACAAGAACTACTTGTTTACCATGTTTGGTGGGTCCAATATTGTTGCTGGGAAATCAGAAGTCTATTACGGTGTTAGTAGGTATTCAATAAATAGTTGCTGAGCGAATTAAGGCACTAATTCATTCACCTTTCTATACCGATGGTCAGGATGCAATGAGAGGCTGATGCAGTAGGAGGGACAGAGTGTGTATTTTCTTACGGACTAGACATTTCTCAGTAATAAATGGTTGTTGTGTCTAGACAATTAATTTGGAAAACTAGAATATGGGGATGTTTTGGAAAAGATTAAGAGGAATATGTCTCTTCTGCCAGACAACCCTGGAGCCTTATACCCTGCCACCAGCTCTGTTCCTCTCTGTCCAATGGAGAAGACTAGAACTCCCCTCTGCCTGAAACACCCCTCTCTTCTCTGAGGAATTCCTGCCAAGCCTCAGCAGTAACACTCAACTTTTCACACAGATTTGCTGCTCTTTTCTCTAGGCATTAACAGCTCTTGCTTCCTGCCTTGATGGCATCTGGATCTGTGTGTGCCTGTCCCCCTGCTAGACTGATTCCCCTTAAGGTGGCTACCAAGACCTTTGCATCTTTCAGTAGAAGTGAGGAAAATGGAGTTAAAATTATTTATCTCCAGAAAACAAAAGGGGATGCATGCAAGAGCTGACCTCCAGTTCTTGTACCCACCGTGCTGCATCCTGCTTTGACACCTGCTTTGACACAAGCTGCTCACTTGTCCCCACCTCCAGGATGTCCCTGCTTTTAACCACCTTGCCAAAAATGTCGTCTTCCTGCAAACCAGCTTTGATGTCTGCACTCCTTCATTCAAACAATAGTCAGGAGCTTCTCAGGACTGGTCAAGTCTCGTGTCCCATCACATTCACCGTCTTTGAGGGTGCCGGGCCCCAAGCTCAGGCTGGCAGGCCAGGAAGGTTAGGCTGAGTAACGGGAGTCCAGGAGAGGACGAGCTCCAGTGAGCTGATATGAACCAGGAAAGTGAAGCTGCAGTGTAGGCAGGGCTCAGAGGCACAGCAAGGATAGAAGCCATCACTGCACCTTGGCCTAGTCGGGGAGGGAGCTGCCACGAATGGAGAAAGCACGCTGATTCGTAAGGAACAAAACCATCTCCAAGCAGATAACAGGGCCAGTGCAGTGGGGCCTGAGAACTGGGCCATGTGCCCGGCAGGAGAAACGCCTGGTGTAACGCTGAAGGAGCCCCCTGCATTGGATGTCCCCTCACTAGGTCTGTCTCTCCTCTGCAGCACTCGGGTTAGCCCTCCAGTTCTGTGTACTCGGCTTGGACAACCTTGCCGCTGCCAGTGGCACTCTACAAAGGCATTCCCTTTCCCATGACAGGGTTCTGCACTCCTTCTGAACTCTCAGATATTTCCTAATCTGTGCCATGAACCACTTTTGCTCTATATTAGACAATATGAGAGGCACCTAATTTGATGGCAGTTGTAGGTGGTCCCACTTTTTCCCAGTCACCCTTGCTGACCACTGCTTGTCCCAGAATGGCTACTAGTAATGCTTTTTCATGCTCAAAGTCTCCCTGTGGACAGATAAGCTGTATAGAATCTTCCCAGGTTCCCCAACACATACATGTGCATTCTTGGAGGTGCTTGGAGAATAGAGACAGTAGGAGAGGCTAACATTCAAGACCAGGAGCACAGATGCTGAGATGGACTCTCGGATGCCTGGAGGAATAGAATACTTATGAAATGCTCTGTTTCCTTCCCTGGAAAGTGGCATGATGACAAAGATACCTACCCCATAGAGCTAAGGAAGGGGTGTGGGTATGGGTGCCCTGATACTTTATATAAACCCCTGGCACAAAGCAAGCCATTCGAGGTCTTCATCTCTTGCTATTTCTTTTATTTATCTTTTTTGTTTGCAGCATCAAGCTTAGGGTCAGAATAGAAAATGTTTAAGCCTTGTGTGAATTGGACTGAATTCCCTGTGACATAAGGAGTACTTGCTTTTGGTGATTCCCATGAATCCTTAACTGAGAAGGAAAGAGAATTAATATTGCAGCCATTCCACTGGGCATGAGTGCTAATGCCAGATATTGAGACATGAGACCCACGAAAGTCAACTGTCCAGTACCTCCAATCTCCATTTGGGGGGAGAAAATAATTCCTCTTGTGTAACTAAAATGAAAGTACCTTGTAATCCCATCTCCCTGATACCCTCCAAAAGAGTTAAATAAAACACATGGTATAACTGGTGAATATTCTTTCTGCCCATATCTAATGTATACACATTTTTCCCAAATTTATGTTTATTCCACACATGCTGTTTTACAAATATTTATGGACATCATGGGTTTATATATACACTTAATTTTTTTTATTTTTTTATTTTTTATAAACATATAAAGTATTTCTATCCCCAGGGGTACATGTCTGTGAATCGCCAGGTTTACACACTTCACAGCACTAACCATAGCACATACCCTCCCCAATGTCCACTACCCCACCCCCCCTTCCCGACCCCCCTCCCCCAACTATGGAAAGAACCTAGATGTCCATCAACAGATGAATGGATAAAGAAGATGTGGCATATATATACAATGGGATACTATGCAGCCATCAAAAGAAATGAAATCTTGCCATTTGCAACGACGTGGATGGAACTAGAGGGTATCATGCTTAGTGAAATAAGTCAATCAGAGAAAGACAAGTATCATATGATCTCCCTGATATGAGGAAGTGGAGATGCAACATGAGGGGCTGGGGGGGTAGGAAAAGAAGAAAAGAAACAAGATGGGATCAGGAGGGAGACAAACCATAAGTACACTTAATTTTTTGAAGGGTTTCAGTGTATGGTGTTGTCTGAAAGTATCCACCCTTATTTAATGAGCCTCCCTTATTATGGGAATTTACTGTAGTTACTTATCATTTTCTCACTGTCCTAAACAATGATGTAATTATCTTTATAACAATTATGCAAGTGTTTCCAAAGGAAAATTCTCATGCTGCACCATCTCAGTCAAAAACAGGAAGTTTTAAAAATGCACTAGATGGTGTCAAGTGACCCTTCTCTATGGTATCCTCATACATTCTTACGATCCATGTTTCAGAAGCATACTTGTTTGCAGCCTTATTAATGCTGGATAAGTAATGATTTGTCCGTATTGCTTTACTTGTGCTTCTCTAAGCATCTTACCTGTATTGGCAACCTCTTCATTATCACTATTGACATCCATGTTTCTTCTATGGCTTATTTGTTGGGCCCCTTATAGGCCTCTTACGAGACCAGCTTTTTGATATCTTCAGGTCTAAGAGTACTTTTCCCACAATAGATAGTTACTATTTGTCATGGTACAGTCCATTCTGTACGCTTCACCCAATTATTAATTTTAACTCTGTTTTCTTTATAGTGTCTGGTCTTGGTGTGTAGCTTTAAAATAAAAAAATGAAAGGAAGGAAGGGAAGGGAAGGGACATAGCTTTTCCTATCTTGAAATCATAGCTAACATCCAAGATGTAGTCCAAATATTCTCCCATATTTTCTCCTGAGTTGTTTTTGTTTTGTTTTGTTTTTCAATGTGCAAGCCTTGGCTCCATTAGGAAGATATTTATACACAGCAAAAGGTAGAAAACCAAGTAGGTAATGTTTTCACCCAAATCTTAAATAGATTATTCTTTTGTCCCTGGTTTGAGACACCATTTTTGTTAACTGTATAAATTCCCATATATGAATGTGTCTGTTGCCGGACTTTCTCTTCTCTTCCTCTGATTCACTATATCATCCTTGCTGCAACTTAATCAGCTCTCATTTTATACTGCTTTTTAAATATCTGATGAGGAAAGTTCCCATAATTAATCTTCTTCTCCCAGACTGTTATTATCTACCCATTTATTCTCCCATATGAACTTTATCAATTTATCAAGTTCTTGCCAGAAATTTAGATTGTAACTGGGATTCTAATTACATACTAATTTGGGAATGATTAGCATTTATGTAATATTAAGTCTTTTTATCCTATCAGTACATTGTCACTAGACTTTATTTTCCTCATGAAAACGGTACACATATAATGGATGACATCCTTTCCTTTGGCCTCCTATATCCACTCTTTCCACCATCCTTAACCGAAGCCTTCATACCCCAAAAGGCATTCACTTCTATAGTAGAAAGATTTCAGGTTGGGGTTGAATCCTGGCTTTAAGCAAGCTATGTGGCTTGGAGAAATTAAATTCCTTCAGTTTCTGCCTAAAGCAGATAGTTATTAATGCTTATCTGTGGGTGCTCAATTTGTATTGCTTGATTATTAGTATGTACCATTATAAACACTTTCTGATTCAGAATGATGCCCGCCTATAACTATGTGTTCCCATAAGATTTCATTAGATCACCCAACATTCTATGCCAGAACAAGGAAAATCCAAAATTGAGGGAAAAGTGCACATCATCTTAGTTTCTCTGTCTGTTTTGTTACTGAGCCAAATATAACATGACAGTCTTAATAGGAAGACTCCTCCATGTGAATGTTTACCTTGTACCATTTTCATTTCTACCATCTTAATACAAAACTGATTCAAAGCAGTGATTGGATGGATCACCAGAGATGAATGAACATGCATACAAGGATCAGCAACAATTTGTATGCATTGAGCACTCATCTCTAAGAAGTACATTTCAGGTTTCTTTGAAAAAAAAATTCTATTTCCTATCTCACTAAGGAGGAAGAAAATTACGTGTACAGATTAGGAAGCTGGGGGAAAAGATTGCTGCCAGTCACCAAAAATAAAGTCCTATGTACGTAATTTCCCTTCCAGTGTTCTTGAGAACGTGCCTCCCACCAAAATAACTAGCAGAGCTCAACACAACTTGCAGTGAAGAATTCTATGCAGGGTGAGGCTTTCTGAATGAGGCATATAAAAACGGCACAATCTTCGTGCTCTTTCTACATGTCGTTTTGTATGGATCAGGGCTAACTGTTCAGTAATTGCATTTGATACTAGGATCCAGCGTGAAAATTCTCAGATCGTTCCCTTAGAAAGATAGGCTATTTGGACGGTTAACTGCTTTTGTAATGCCCACGTCTTTCCATTTTGTAATTTTTTAAACACTTAAACCGTGCTTCCTTTGTGAGATAAATATAGTTACCAGCTATGATGGAAATTATTTTCAACATAACTCAAGAGGAACAGAAACTTTCCTTAAAATTTGAAAAACAGTAATAAACTCATTTCATTGAAACTCATATTTTCAATTCTGAATGTATATTCTCAAGAAAAATTTCCTCTATATTGTATTACATGTTATTATAGGTATATTTATATATGTACTTATGTATACCTACACATAAGTTCAGAATTTTTAACTTCAAATTTTAATTTTTAACTTTTAATTTTAACTTTTGAATTTTAATTTTTAACTTTTTAATTTTAACCTTTAATTTTTTAACTTCTAATTTTAAACTTTTAATTTAGATTTACAGAAAGCTGTAAAAAAAACAATGTACAAGGAGGGGGCTCAGTCATTAAGCATCTGCCTTCAGCTCAGGTCATGATCCCAGAGTCTGGGGATCAAACCCCATGTCGGGCTCCCTGCTCAGCCAGAAGCCTGCTTCTCCCTCTCCAGCTCCCCTGTGCTTGTGTTCCCTCTCTCGCTATCTCTCTCTGTCATAAATACATAGAATCTTAAAAAAAAAAATGTACAAGGAGATTCCAGTATACTTCACCGAGTTACCCTAATGGTAACATCTGGCATCAATATAAACCAACACCAAAATCAAAAAAGTGACATCAGTACAATTCACAGATGTCATTCTGATTTTGCCAGGTTCATGTGCACCTGTGTGTGTGTGTGTGTGTGTGTGTGTGTATTAGATGAGTGGGTGGGGGCACGGTGGTTATAGTTCTATGCAATTTTATCACATATGAGGCTCAGATAACCACAATCAAGATACAGATGTGTTCTTGCATCACAAGACTCCTTCTAATCCTTGTTTATAACCATCCTTACCACCATCCTTTCCTCTTCCCTCTCTAACTACTGGCAACCACACATCTGTTCTTTCTCTATAATGCTGCTTCAAACTTGTTATGTAAATGGAACCATACAGTGTGTAACCTTTTGAGATTAGTTTTTTTTCAAAAGCATAACTTTATAAGATCCATTCAAATGTTGAATTGTCAGTAGATCATTCCCTTTTGTTGTTGTGTAGTATTCCATGATATGGGTGTATCATAGTTCCTTTAACCATTCACTCATTGCAGTACATTCGGTTTCCAGTTTTTGGTGATTAAAAGTAAAGCTACTATGAATATTCATTTACAGGTTTTGGTGTGACTGTACGTTTTCATTTCTCTGAGACCAATAGCAAAGAGTACAATTGCTGGGCTGTAGAGTAACTGCACATTTAATTCTATAGTGAACTGTGAACTCGTTTTCCAGAGTGGCTGTACCATTTTATAGTCCACTGGCAATATATGCGTAATTTAGTTTCTCCACACATCTTAGCTAGTATTGGATGTTGTCACTGTTTTTTAAAAATTATAGCCATCTTGATAGGTGTTTAGATATTGAACATCTTTTCATGTGCTTATTTGCCAGCTATATATAATCTTTGCTGAAATGTCTATCCATATCTTTTGCTCATTTTCTAGATTATTCATTTTGTTACTCTTAAATTTGGGAAATTCTTTATATATGCTAAATCCAAGTCCTTTACCAAATATATGATTTGCAAATATTTTCCCTGACTATATAACTTGTCTTTTCATGTTTTTCACAGGGTCTTTGCAGAGCAAATATTTTAATATTGGTGAGGTCTAATTTGTTAACTATTTTCTTTTATGAATCAAGCATTGGCTGTAGTTGAAGAACTCTTCCCCTAATGCCAGGCCTGAGGGATATTCCCCATATATTTTCTTCTTAAGTTTTACATTTTATGTGAAAGCCCATTTTCTGTGAATTTTTGTATAAATCTGAAATTTAGGTCAAAATTCATTTGTTCCATTACTGTTGTTGAAAAGGCTGTCTTCCCTCCACTCAACTGTTTTGAACCTTTGTTTAAAATCAGTTGGGCATATTTGTGTGGGTCATTTCTGGATTCTATTCCACTGATCTATATGTCTGTCCCTCTGCCAATACCCCACTGACTTGATTGTTGCAGTTACACAGAAAAAAATAAACATTGTAGGGAGTGTTCTCTCCCACTGTTTTTTTTTCCTTCCTTCCTTCCTTCCTTCCTTCCTTCCTTCCTTCCTTCCTTCCTTCCTTCCTTCCTGAAGTTTATTTTAGCATTCCTTGCACATTGCCTTTCCATTTATGGTTTAGAGTCAGTCTGTCTTTGTAAAAAATCTTGCTGAGGGGCGCCTGGGTGGCTCAGTGGGTTAAAGCCTCTGCCTTCAGCTCTGGTCATGATCCCAGGATCCTGGGATTGAGAGGAGCATTGGCGTTTCTGCTCAGCAGGGAGCCTGCTTCCTCCTCTCTCTCTCTCTGCCTGCCTCTCTGACTACTTGTGATCTCTGTCAAATAAATAAAAATCTTAAAAAAAATCTTGCTGAGATTTTGATAGAAATTGCATAAAGACTACAAATCAATTTGAATTGATGTCTTACTATGGTGAGTCTTCCAGCTCAGAAAACAGTAGCTCTATTTATTAAGGCTTTTTAAAAATTTCTTTCATTAGCATTTTGCAATTTTTTTTTAGCATTTTTCAATTTTTGGTGCACAGGTTCTTTATCTGTTTTATTAAGTTTATATCTAAGTACTTCATTTTCTTAAAATGATTGTGAATGTTATTATCTTTAATTTTAATCTTAGTTTTCACATTCTCATTAGTATATAGACATGTGGTTCGTTTTCCTATTGATCTCATATCCTGCAACCTTATTGAATTTAATTTTAGGACTTTTTGTTCAGATTCCTTGAGATTTTCTACATAGATGATGGTGTCATCTGGTAAGAGAGACATTTTTATTTCTTCCTTTCCAAACTGTATGTATTTTCTTTATCAGTCATTTGCCATCCATGTCAGTCATTCACCATTAAGCACGATGACAGCTATAGGGGTTTTGTAGATTTTCTTTATTGAATGACAAGTTTTTTCTTCTTTGATGAGAATTTTCATTATGACTGGTTACTATATTTTTCAAACATATTTTATGTATCTATTGATATATACCATATGATTTTTCTTCTTTACCCTTTGATACTGTAAACACAGATTGATTTTTGATTTAAAAAAAACAGCCTTGCACACCTAGAATAAATGACACTTGGTCGTGGCATAGAATTACTTTTACAAATTGCTGAATTTGATTTGCAAGTATTTTGTTCAGGATTTTTGTGCCAATGTTCTTGAGAGATTGCCTCTAATGTGCTGTCTGTCTTTCTCTGGTTTGGTGTCAGAGCAATACTGACTTTCTAAAATAAGTTAGGGCATGCTCCTTCCTCTTCTCCTTTCCAGAGGAAATTATGTACTTCTAGTGTTAGTTCTTTTTTAAGTGTACTATAGAATTTCCCAGGGAAATTATCTGGGACCAAACATTACTTGTTTGGAAACTTATATTTACAAATTCAATTTCAGTAGTTATTACTGGAATATTCAGATTAGTTAATTCATCTTGAATGTGTTTTAGTAATTTGTGATTTTTAAGGAACTTGTATTTTTCTTCTGAGTTGTATTTATCTGCAACTTGTTAATACTATTTTCTTACTTTTCTTATATGAGTGCAGGATGTGTAAAGTAGCTCCTATTTCATTTAGGACATTGGTGATTTGTGTCTTTTTTTATGTATGTTTAAGGTTTATCAATTTAATTAACTTTTTCAAAAGATCCAATTTTTTATTTGATTGATTTTCTCTAAAATTCTTGTTTTCAATTTCATTCATTTTTGCTCTTATCGTTATAATGTCCTCACTTCTCTTTAATTTGGGTTTATTTTAATGTTTTCTTGTTTTCAAAAGACTTAGATTTGAGAGATCACCTTTCTTTGAATGTAAGCATTTAGCACTATAACTTACACTCTCAGCACTTCTCCCTCAATGTATCCCACAAATATTGATACACTATATTTTCATTTTCACTCAGCATTCATTCATTCATTTCATTTCCTTTGAGTTATCCACTTTGGCTTATGGATTTCTTACAAGTCTTTTTTTTTTTTTCAATTTCCAATTATTTGGAGATCTTCCCATTATCTTTCTGCATTGATTTCTAGTTTGAGTTCATTGTAATTAGAAAACATAAACAAATTGTATGATGTGAATTCTTTTATATTTCTCGGTTTTGGGGTATGAATTCTCTTAAATATGTTGAATTTTGTCTTATGACTCAGAACATGATTTATCTTGGGAAATTATCTGTGGACACTTGTTTTCTGCTGTTGTTGGGTGAAGTATTCCTTTTTTTTTTTTTAAAGATTTTATTTATTTGACAGAGATCACAAGTAGGCAGAGAAGCATGCAGAGAAAAAGGGGGAGGCTGGCTCCCTGTTGAGCAGAGAGCCCGATTCGGGGCTCGATCCCAGGACCCTGGGATCATGACCAGAGCCGAAGGCAGAGGCTTTAACCCACTGAGCCACCCAGGCACCCCTGGGTGAAGTATTCCTTAAATGCCAATCAGATATTGTTGACTGAGGAGTTGTTCAGTTCTTCTATATCCTGGGAGCATGTACACCTGTTTCTACTGGGCAGTGGGTAGAAGATTAGCTTCCTATTTGGCCTGGATGAAACCATGATGGGAGGAGGATATATAGGGTTGGGGCTTTTATTTTGTTTTGTTTTTTGTTGGTGTTTGGCTGAACTAAGGTAGGCATTATCGAAAACTTTCTGTTCTGTTAGGCCATTATTTTCCTGATCCTTTGGCTAGGAGGGGGCTTTTTCAGAGTTTATTTTCTTTGTCTCTATTTATTGACAGTTCTATCTAGGCTGTAGGCTTTCCAGTACACTATCTGGGACATCTGAAAGGCAGAAAGAAATCCTAGGGAATTCAGTACCAAGTCATTCCTCACGTCCTGAGATCTTCATGTAACCCCTTCTTCTTTCAACCTTTAGAATCTTCCTTGTTTAGTGGCTGTGTTATGCCCGGGACTTTTAGTTGTAAGAGGGAAGACAAGGGAAAATGAGGCTACTCCATCTAGGCTGGAATTAGGAATCTGTTTAGAGGTTTTTAAAAAACAGTTTCATTGAATTCTTCCCTTATATGTCATGCCTTTTGATTGCATTCTTGCTTATTAGCACCTCCATCAGAAAGAAGGCAGGGAAATAAAAAGAGCTCAAATTCAAAATCAGTCCATTTTGCTACTCATTAGCCACTCTGGAAGAGGTTCAGTGAAGGAAGAAGTTGAAACTACTTACTAAAATGAGGTTTTCAATAATCTGTGGGTGTTAATTATCCATTCAATGCAAGCCCTCAATTAGCAGTAGTGGAACACTAAGGCCTAGACCCCATTCACTACCTAGATACTGTCCTTCAAATGCTTTCTAGATGGAACTGCTCAGAGCATGATAAGGTACTTCCAACCCAGGCTGGAAAACTAGATAACAAAATAGAAATGTCAACTTTTTGTTATGAAAAATAAAAATTATGCTTTTAAAAATAGTTTTGTTTTGTACCAAGCAAAGTGACCAGCTGGCATGGTACCCATCTCTGCAGCATGCTCAATTAAATAAGAGACAGGCTGAATACATGAAGACAAGTGAATTAAGATTAATGAAAATATGGGATTTACATTAGTTTTAAATAAGTTACTGTTGATTATGAAAAGAAAAGTTAAAACAAGGAGCTATTTTATTATAAATGGCTCTATTAAGTTGAAGAAATAGAATTTCATGAAATGTTTAACTCGTGAATGGTAGAAAATTGACAGAAATAGGACAATCTCTGAAAGCTTGTGAAGTAGCTGGGAAGGTAAGGAGGTCAAGAGTAACGCTATTTAGACTGGGGGAATAAAGAAAAGTTTTTTCTAATAAATTATTGCAACACAGAAATATCATGAATCATAAAAGTTTTCCAAAGCTTATTTTCACATTTCATTATGACAGAATCATTTTCTCCCTTAAGTTCCCCACATAAAAGTGAAAATTTTGGCTCTTTTCCTCCTGAAAAATGTGTTATAAAATGCAATTAGCATCTAGGAATAGTGGAATCTCTAGATTTTCATAATCTTTCTAAATTATAGAAGATTCTTGAACTGACAATATTAATACTTATATAATGCACTTTTGTAAGATTTCTCCAAAATTGAAGTGTATTTTTTATTTTAGCTAACTTGAAAAAATAATTGTTTTGATGTTACAGCTATCTAGAATTCACGGGATTCTTTCCTCTCTTTCTTTAACAAAGCATATTTGACAATGTGTGTTAATCAAATATTTAAAATATAATAATAACCTTTTAAATATCAACTGGCAACAAATTCATTGTGGAAATTCAAACCAGAAATGCACCAGAATGTATCCAGAACAAATGCAGATGGAAAGCTACATTGTTCCATAGTGTATGGTTTCCAGCTCCTGGAACAAGGCCCAAACGTAATAACAGAGCAGTGATCAGATTTCCTTCAGTTTAAAAAGAGCTCTCTAGACACAGAAGGTCATGAGATAAAGGATCTTAAACTAACCACCTCTCACCTCTTCCTTCTGATTTGGAATTTAATGTGTGGCTTTTCACATTCATTATATCCCAACATTCTCAAAGCACTTAGAAGGAAAAAAAATAGTATATCTAAACTCATCAACACCTTTCTCAGGTGACTTGTGTTATTGGTTCAGCATCTCAGCAGATGAAATTTAGCCAGAGCACAAATCTTGCCACCACTTCTCCAGCTTTCATATTTGTCAAGTCTGTTCTTTTTATAACTAATTCCAGGTTTTTATCATTTTAGGAATAAAAGCAACGCTTTTGTGCCACAATCAGTAAGCTTTATACCCATCCTTAATTTTCTGATATAATATATAACTTTACTTCTAATAGGTACTTGGCAAGGAAGGAGGGTACATATTACATATAGGTATTTAGCTGAGACAGCATGCCTGCCCCTCCCAAGAAATGTATTTTTCTATCCAAAAAAAAGCATGCTTTCAAATATGTTTAAAAATTTGATATCATAGTGTTACTTAAGTGCCAGACCAAGACCCTTTCTCATACCACTCCCTTAAGTCTTTTCTTTCTGATTCTCCCTTTTAACTGTGCAGTTATCCAAGATTAAGATGATGGTCTAGTGGAGAGGAATCCATAGCACACACCCTTTCAACTCTCACAACTTCACAATTACTTCCTCAACATTCATTATTTGCTCTCTTTGATGAATACCTTTAATGGTTGTGTCTGTCTCATTGCACTGTGTATCAGGGTGATGGTTTCCTCTTCTGCTTCTGGCCATCTTGACATTCCAAATATCATCACTATCAATACTAATTTTTAAGGCATCTAATTATGGCTGATAGTTGGAATATATGGAAGTAAAGTGATACCTAATATGGTAAATGGAAGAAATGTACAAGGGAAGCAACTGAAGGCTAATAGTAAAGTAATGGAAAAATAAATACATTAAAGATTGTAGTGCAGATTAGACTAAAACAAAATTGGGTAATCATAGGGCAAGTTGACCATATCAAGGTAAAAGCTGCACTATTAACCCAGCTCTTAGATTCTGAGTGCTCTCAAAACCCAATGTCTATACTCAACACTCTCATACAGGACCATTTCTTTCATTCTTGCATTTCTCAGGAAGAACCCAAAATCTTGCCCCTTGTAGGAACCAAATGGAGAAGGCTCTGATATCAGCTTAGAGCTTGAAAATTTCCAGCTCCACTCTCTTCCCTTATGGTTAACCTGATGTGCACAAACATAGCCCACAGGCATTTTGTTCCAAATCCTGAAGGTGGGTCTCAACCCTAACATCCCTGTCACTGTAGGCATTAGTGCCAACCACCCACTTTATGACATATCCAGCAGGTACTCTGGAGCCAATTAGGGACTCCTATCCCGGAAACAGCAGGAAGAGTAGAGCGACAATGTTTTACAAGTGGAACCAGAATATGGGAGAATCACAGATTTCAGACAAATCATGATCACTGTATTTGAGGGATCCAAAACAGGGTCATGGGGAAAAAAGGAGTGAATCTTCAATATATTACCAAAATTATTGGGACAAGACATGGTAAACAACTGTATACTAGGGGGAGAAAAAAAAGGAAAGGCAAGGGGCGCCTGGGTGGCTCAGTGGGTTAAAGCCTCTGCTTTCGGCTCAGGTCATGATCCCAGGGTCCTGGGATCAAGCCCCATATCGGGCTCTCTGCTCCGCAGAGAGCCTGCTTCCTCCTCTCTCCCCTTGCCTGCCTCTCTTGCCTACTTGTAATCTCTGTCAAATAAATAAATAAAATCTTTAAAAAAAAAAAGGAAAGGCAAAAAGTATCTTTAGGATTGAGTGATAAGGTGGAGGAGCATAATTCAGGAACTTTAACCAGCATTAACATACAGAAGAATGATCCCTGATCACAACATTTGTACATGGATATACACTCCCCAGCAACCTTTTTAGTGAGGGTATGGGCAAGGACTACAGGTTGTTACTACAGGTTGTTACAGAAATAGTGTCCAGAAATATGTGGTTAAGGAGGGCAGTGCGGTCAAGGGTAGAGCCTGGTTTATCTCTCTTATATACAGATATGTTCTTTTACCCATATGAAGACGAAATGAAAGAACCTAATGGAGAGGAAGATACGTTGAAAAGATGTAGTGAATGTGGGCACAAGGAAAAACCACACATGGAGCACACAAAGCATGATGGATTTCAGACAGAAGGGAAAACATCTTTCTCTGAGAAAGACACCAGAAACAGGAGCCCCTACGTTCTGCTGATACAGGGCAAAGGAGCCTATGCTTTTAATCTTCTGAGAGAAACAAAACTTGTGGTCAACACTGCCAGGAAAGATGTGCGGTTAGAATGGAGACCTTAAGGAGAGAGAATATTCCATGTGGTGAAAACAATGAAGACTAAATAATAAAAAATTATATACTGAGAGACTTTTTGTAGTCAGAAACTATTTCCTCCTGGTGGCTACGCTTGCTTGTGGCACTTGGACAAACATCTTTTTGAAGGCTGGGCAAAAGCTGACTATATTCATGAGGACTACAGAAACCTGAAAGAGATTTCCTTAGTGTCTGGTATGAGAGGCAGAGCAAGGTGCTTAAGGTGTCAAACTAAACTTTCTAACAGGGAAGAAGTTAGGGAGAAAGAGACAAGAGGACCAGCAAAAAGAGTCTTCTCAGAAGCAGGATGGCACCATTAGTCACATGTGTGACTTTTATGTGAAAAAGATAAGAACAAAGGTCAGGGGTAATCAAGAAATTGTGGTTGTTTCTGAATGGCTTTTACTGCCATTTCTGGGCATGATAGAATCAGGGTGGTGAGAAAGAATAATTACCCAGTCATCTCATAATCAATGTGGAAAAATCCAAATTCTCTTTTCAATTAAATGGTAATGTCCACTTACTCCCCCCACCACCACCTGTGCATCAGTAGACCAAACTTCAGATCACATTAAATGATGTCTGTTTTTCTTTCTCATTAAGTCTATGGAAAATAATCTCTGAAATTGTTACTCATGTAGGCAAAGTAAACTAATGCTTCACTAAACAGTACCTCAGGATGGACATTGGGGAGGGTATGTGCCATGGTGAATGCTCTGAATTGTGTAAGACTGATGAATCACCAGACCTGTACCCCTGAAACAAATAATACATTATATGTTAATAAAAAAATAATAGACCCAGTACCCTCAGATTAATCGGGAGCTCCCGTCAAATCAGCCTCACTGTCCTCCTGATAAAGATCAAGGCAGTGATACACATGAGGACCCTTCCCTCCAGAGGTACATTTAGTGATGATGGGCTCCTCCCAGCTCTAGGCCTTTCTCCTCAGAGTTTCCCCATGTATGTACAAGGATAGTGATCAAAAACACAATTTTCTTGCAATCAGAGCAAGTAACCTAAATATCTAACAAAAGGAAAATATTAAGTAAGTTACATTATTCGGCCATGCAAGGGAACAACATACAGCTCTTAAAATAACTCTAAAATATATTCAATAGCGTGGAAGTGTATATTATACAAATCACATTGAAAAGCATGATAATAACTTGTGCATACCATGTGTAAAAAATAGTACATACATGGTACATATGTATAAAACAACTTAAAAATACATCCGGGGATATTTTTTCTAAATATTCTAAATTTTCTAGTGGGAAAATATACATATATGTGTGTATCTGTGTATATATGTATATATACATACATATATAAATTTTGGAAAATAATAGATGCTCTCTTGTGAAAGCAGTAAAGGTATAATGAGTACCAAACTTCCCAAGAGATGGTCATCAGCCTTCGTGCCTGCTCCAGCCAAGAAGGACTTCTTTTCACTATGAATGTACAGAGCATTCATCCCTCACAAGGAAAAATTTCCTGCCTGACACAACTGTATATATAATAGTTCATTAATGTGCTGATTATTTAGAGAGTTCATAGCCAGATAAGAGAGAAGAATCCTGTCTTCCTTTTCACTTAACTATTCTCCTTCCCGCTTTGCTCCTCCTATCATACCTGAAAGGAACATCTTTCAAGCAACTGGCTAGTTTTGCAGTTCTGAAAACACCTAGGGATTTCTGCATGGGTTCTTTGCAGATCGTAAATCTACTTAGAGTCTTGTACCTGAGGTGGCTGACACCAGGAGGATGATGGGTCCCATTTCAGGGAGTCAACACCCCCAGTAGTTCTACTTTTATCATGGATAAATGTAAGAGCAAAAGTAAATATATATATATATATATATATATATATATATATAGCATAGTACACACTGGTATGTATCTACTTTCTAATTAAACATGGCTAGCTACCCCAGTATCTCAAGTTTTTAAAGAATAAGAAATCCTGGGGCACCTGAGTGGCTCAGTGGGTTAAGCCTCTGCCTTAGGCTCAGGTCATGATCTCAGGGTCCTGGGATCGAGTGCAGCATCGGGCTCACTGCTCGGCAGGGAGCCTACTTCCCCCTCTCTCTGCCTGCCTCTCTGCTTACTTGTGATCTTTCTCTGTAAAAAAATAAATAAAATCTTAAAAAAGAATTTAAAAATCCTGTTTCTTAGAACAATTTTGCTCATTTTTGCTATTTTTATTCTTCCCATTGGTCTTTGAAAGTCTTTTCCATGCCTTCTAGTTCTAGCCATATTTCCCCAAAATTGCTTTTCAGAATACCAACAGTAATGTTTGATTGTATATCTCTCAGCTTCACAGGCCCAACTGTCTTTCAGTCCTTTCTTCATTCCTACCATTGCTGCAACCATGGAGTTTAAATTATTTATACTTCACACATTTACTGTCCAACTCGCTCATTAGCTCACTCACTCCGGGCTCTAGTCAAGCACCCTCCTCGTGAGTTTCTTTAATAACTTTACATGGGCCTGAGGTCTTGCCAGTTTCAAGTCTGAAGTAATGCAGGCAAGGGACGCCTAGGTGGCTCAGCTGGTTAAGCAGCTGCCTTCGGCTCAGGTCATGATCCCAGCGTCCTGGGATCGAGTCCCACATCGGGCTCCTTGCTCGGCAGGGAGCCTGCTTCTCCCTCTGCCTCTGCCTGCCACTCTGTCTGCCTGTGCTCGCTCTCTCGTTCTCTCTCTCTCTCTGACAAATTAAAAAAAAAAAAATCTGAAGTAATGCACGCAAAATTTGAACAGGTGTGCTAAACTGAAGAAACAGGGAAAATCTCAAACTATCATTATGTGGATTTCTGATGGTGGGCATTCCATTTTTTTTAAAGATTTTTAATTTTTTAAGTAATCTCTACACCCAACATGGGGCTTAAACTCATGACCCTAAGATCAAGAGTCACATGCTCTCCTGACTGAGCCAGCCAAGTGCCCTGGGCATTCTGTTTGTTATGAGAGCAGTTACATACTAGTTAGGTCACTGCTTAAATCTGAAAACATCTGGAATGAAATAGACAGCACAACAGTATTAGTCAACAAAACGGCTGAACTAAAAAGTCCAACCATGAAAGACAATACAATCAGTAATTATTAAGTGATATTAGTTATTTTAAGAATTAAAAAAGGGAAAGTTTGTTGATTTGCTTCTTTCCACCAAGTTTTGTGCTGACCTATAAATGCAAGGTGTTTTGATAAGCTTGAGGTTTAAAAAATCTATACGCATAGTCTATTTCTAGAAGAGCTGTTAGAATAAGTGTAAGTTAGGTATAGGACTTCATGCTGAAGCATCACAGATAGTGCTTGCCATACATAGTCACAAAACGAGCTCCACACCCCTCTTTCTACCATCCCATCAGGCTCCACTATCAGTATAATGGAATTCCACCATGCTTTCTTTTACATTTTGGGGTTTTGTGTGTGTGATTATTGTTGTTTTCACAATTGCCATGCTAGTGTTGACAGTCCCACAAAAATCTCCACAGAAGAGCGATCTAGAGGGGCACCTGGGTTGCTCAGTGGGTAAAGCCTCTGCCTTCGGCTCAGGTCATGGTCCCAGGGTCCTGGGATCGAGCCCCGCATCGGGCTCTCTGCTCCACAGGGAGCCTGCTTCCTCCTCTCTCTCTGCCTGCCTCTCTGCCTACTTGTGATTTCTGTCTGTCAAATAAATAAATAAAATCTTAAAAAAAAAAGAAGAGCGATCTAGAAACACTCATATTATCTGGTAATAGAGAAAATAGTTCAGTAATGTATGAGAGTGATTTGTGAGACTTTCCCTTGGTTAACTGACAGTTTCTATTAGTATTGTAGCAAGAGCAGGTTCTGATTTTTCTTTGCACATTATTGCATAACCAAGTACAGTCTTGGGCAAAGGCTGGCATATCGGGAAATTGGATATCAATCAATAGATACTTGCTTTCCTGTCAACATTTGTTTAACAAATTTCATTGCGTTTTCCTCTGAAAAATGTTGAAGAAAAGAGGATTTTCCTTCACTGTTTCAGAAACTGAGAGATATGATAAAAGGAGAAACATTACTAAGCCAAACGGGCTCTTGAGGTATCCAAATTTTGAATTCAAAATCCCGAAAAGATAAATGGTGAGAGAAACTGGCAGGTAAAACCCTTACTTCTTATCTGGTAAGGGGAGATAAATGTCATTCAGGAACATCTATCCCTGTTTTGGCTTTTTCTCCTTAATCTCAGTAAACCAACCACTGCTCATGATCCTCAGAGCTGGCTCTATTCTCCGAGTGCTAATTTGGTTACGTTTAGAACAAAGTGTCTTCCCCTTTTAATATCTGAATTTTTTTTTTAATTTTTATTTTTTTATAAACAAATTTTTATCCCCAGGGGTACATGTCTGTGAATCGCCAGGTTTACACACTTCACAGCACTAACCATAGCACATACCCTCCCCAATGTCCATTACCCCACCCACCTTTCCCGACCCCCAACCCCCAGCAACCCTCAGTTTGTTTTGTGAGATTAAGAGTCACTTATGGTTTGTCTCCCTCCCAATCCCATCTTGTTTCTTTTCTTCTTTTTCTGCCCCCTAGTCCCCCATGTTGCATCTCCACTTCCTCATATCAGGGATATCATATGATAGTTGTCTTTCTCTGATTGACTTATTTCACTAAGCATGATACCCTCTAG
>PISX010001947.1:44358-81923 GCA_004024625.1 Mellivora capensis | reverse complement strand
AGTTGCGAATGGCAAGATTTCATTTCTTTTGATGGCTTGCCAGAGCCTTCATACCTCTCTTGTCTGTGGGGACAGGGAGAGGGAAAAGGAAGGAGAAAAAGACTGCTGAGAAAAAACCTTTGAGGAATATATACATGTGGGGTTATTGCTGTAGACAAATTAAAATTTCAAAGTGTAAATCAGAAAATCATTTTAAACTGTGCTACAATTCCCCTTAGCCAGATACTACAAATTAGCAGGATTTCACCTACAGTGGAAAAATATGAGCTGAGCACTTTGAAAATTATTGGGGTTTTTTGCTGGTTTTTTTTTTGTTTGTTTGTTTATTTGCTTGTTTTTGGTTACTGATTGGTTAGATCTAAGTTTGGGTCACACTATGCATTTTAATCTATATCATCCTAAATAGGTAGTTTCTTAATAATGTAACAATTGGTACACCCACATTTTTACTTTTATGGAATAAAATTAGACAATTTTACATATTTTATTTTGCAATCTATAGTAGAGGTAAGCCAAATTTTCATCCCTATATCTGCACAGGTTCACTTGCTTGGGTGTTATATATAAGAAATTCAATTTTAAATAAGACTAGGAATCAAGAAAAAGGCAGAAAATGGTAAAACTTTCTTTTTTTGTAAAGCCACAATAGGGAAATTCTACCTTTGAGGTCTAAGTTTAAAATTTTCTCCACTGAATGCTGCCTTAGCATCCCAAACTGGCTGAATGAAGCAGTCCTGATAACACTGACCAGGTCTGTGCCCTCTTCCCTTTGGACTGGATTATGAATTCAAACAATATTAAAATTATGTTATGTTAATAAAAGAACACAGAAGATTAAAAAATTATGCATGAATTAAATTTATGTAGAGGTTTTAAAAAACCTGAATATAGACAATTTGGAATCCAACAGCAACTAAGACATTTCTATACTGTTCTTCCTAGGTGGTAATGTAAAGATTATACTTTGAATGTTAAAAAAAAAAGGCATTTTAACAGACCACTACAGTTTTTACTCATAAATTATAATTCTACATTCAAACTGAAAAAGCAAATACCACTGTTTGAGACCTGAAAATTGATGAGTATGGATGCAGAGTTTAAAATCCCAGCTCTTCATGTGCAAAATGTCTGAATTTCATAGCACATGAAATAAGTAGCCCCCCCCCCAAAAAAAAACATTCTGGGTTTCACACTTGCCATGCTTAGAATACATGGTTGCAAACTGCCAGATGACAACCTCTCAGATAACCAATTAAACCACATGCAGTATCAAATGAACAAGTAGTGGTTTGTGTAAGGCAAATAGAAGGTCTCCTAATGGTTCTAACTGCTCACAGACTCTAAGACACACAGAAACCAGAACTGGAAGGCAATTTAGAGAACCCTATTAACACACTCTTTAAAAAGATCAAATTGAGGACCATTGCATCTGAATGACTTGCCAAAGTTCCAACAAACCCTTCCATGGGATCTAAATGTTCTGACAAGCAACTCTTTCCACAGCAGAGGTCAACCTTGCAAGTTAGATCCCCCATGGTCTCTAAAGGCAAAACACCCCGGAGTATTGAAGAAATCACCTAGGTAATTAAAATTCCAAATGATTTACAATAATAAAGTAAAATCTCAAGTTTTGAGAGTAGCTTTTCAATCATAAACTAAAGATAAAATTTAGATGTAATACAGTGTAATACTAAATAAGGCATAGCATGGGAGAAAAGAAATATGTATATTTCTTTTACATTTATATTTCTTATATTTATATTTCACTCATATTTATATTTTATATTTATAGCTATTTCTTATAAATACATAAATATAAAATTTCTTATAAATATATAAAATATATATTGCTATATATTTTTACATACATATATAGAGAGAGAGATACTATATTTCCAAAATAAGAATTTTTTAAACCAGCTTTGTGCTCCCAAATGCTAAAAACAAACAAGCAAACAAACAAAACCTCATTTACTATTATAATCAAATAGCATTCTGAATCTCTTACTTTCTGGATCTACTTTGACTTATTTGCTCATTACCACCAGTCTTTTCTTTTTTTAGATTTTATTTATTTATTTGATGAAGGGGAAAAATAGGGAGAGCAGCAGACAGAGGGAGAGGGAGAAGCAGGTTCTCTGCTGAGCAGGGTGACCTATGCTGGGTGATGCCAGGACTCTGGGATCATGACCTGAGCTGAAGGAAGACACTTAGCCAACTGAACCACCAAGGTGCCCCTTACCACCAGTCTTTCATAATCCCTGAACCCACCACAGATCCCCAGCAGGGCCTCCACAGTGGTAGAGACAATATTGAGCAATATGCCCTCTTATGACATCACTGTGGTTTATAGAAAAATCCAGAAAACGCATCCGTCTTATAGACTATTGTCATTGACTATTTATAAACATATATAATCTCCCCCATTAAACTATAGAAAGTTCGTCATAAGGGAAATTTTAGAAATAGCTTACTCTAAGGGATGCTAAATATGTTAATCACAAGAACCTTTCATCCAAACAGAATGTTATATTACATATAAATATGAATAACATATAGGCCACCATCTAAAAAGTGGCCAAGCCTAACAGCCTCAGGGAGCTATATTCTGCTTTCAATATTAGTCCGCTGCTTTTGGCTCAAGAGTTTTTAGCATCTCCTCTTCTTTAACACATACATCTCTGCCTCTGTATCATGTACTTGTAGTCTTATAATAAAAGAAAACAAAGAAGCTTAAAACACACAGATTTCCCTCAATATGGCAGTCTCTAATTATAGAACAAAATCTTTGTGCTTTTTATCAATCAGTTATAACAGATGCTTAATCTTTTCTTCTAGAAAAATAACCCATCCCCATATGTACTGGTAGATTCTTGATCAAAATTATACCCTCCATGCTTGTGGACACCAAAAGAGGTTTTATTTCATTTTTTTAAACTATTATTTTTTTCTTAAGATTTCATTTACTTATTTGACAGAGAGAGAGACAGTGAGAGAGGGATCACAAGGGGAAGTGGGAGGGAGAGAAGCAGGCTTCCCTCTGAGTGGGGAGAGTGATGCAGGGCTTGATCCCAGGACCCTGGGTCCAAAACCTGAGCCAAAGGCAGATGCTTAACAATTGAGCTACACAGGTGCCCCCAAAAGAGGTTTTATTAATGTAGCAATCTTCTCAGTTATCATTCACAGGAGATGGCTGTTATGATTCAATGGATTAGCCCCATATTTTGTAAACAATGTTCTACAAAAAACTTCATGAAGAAGTGTTAATTGGGTCCCCCACCCACAAAGAAAAAGTGCCCAGGGAAACAAAATTTTTAAAATATGGAATTCTTCACCCTTCCCAAGAAGATTTACAAAATCATTCACATATTATAGGCCTGAAATTCCTGCAGCGAAGAAACCTATTTTATATCTTTAACATAATTTCCAATATGATTTGAGCAGAAATATTTTGATTATGGGGCCCACATTTGCATTCTATAGAACAGTGTTTTCTTACGAAACCATTATTTTAGCCCATACCACATGAAATGACATTCTCACAGCAAATTTTGGTGCCCAGGGCTAAAACAAAGATTCAGAAATATGAACTCCTTCAACAGCACAATTAAATATGCCCTCATTCCAATGAATTATCTGTAGAATGTATAACAGCATAAAAAAGGAATATAGCACAGTCAATCCTGGTCCTCATATACTCAAACAGTTATTCCCAATCTTTTCTCTAGTATGTGTACTGTTCTGGAAAGGCAAAGCACAGAATTCACCAATGATGAGAAATCATACTTGGAGAACACTTAGCTATGTCCAATCCTACAATAACTCTAATACTACACAAATATTCTTAGTCTATCTATAAGTTTTGGAGTCACTGATCTAGATGATATGAATGGCACTGTTTTCCATAATTTTTTTGTGTGTATGTGTGTGTGACAAGTTCACAGGAATCCTTGCATATAAAGCTATTGTTCATTTTATGTGCAAAACAAACACCCAAAAAGGGTAATTTCTGTAATAAAATTTATCAAAGGTACGGTTTTACTACAAGGGTCATTCGCTACATAAATACATTGAACAAATATTTACTAAGCATATTCTACAGGATAGACCCTATGCTCTGTAACCATTCTAGTCTACTTCCCACCTAATATTTGAATTTATCTCTTGGATAGATATTTAGCCTTAGCAGGACTAGAAAAATCAGTAATATTACAACAAATTACCCAAATTGTTGTTTCTTTTAAAACAAATTTTTGTTTGCATAGATGCACACACGCACACACGCACACATACACAAAGCACGTAGCAATGGGTGACCCAGAAAACTTGTTTCTTCTACTTATTAGTGTTATCAATTGGTAAGTCTTATACAAAAAGCTCAGTTTAAAAAGAACAATGATGCGGGACGCCTGGGTGGCTCAGTTGGTTAAGCGGCTGCCTTTGGCTCAGGTCATGATCTCAGCGTCCTGGGATCGAGTCCCACATCGGGCTCCTTGCTCAGCAGGGAGCCTGCTTCTCCCTCTGCCTCTGCCTGCCATCTGTGCCTGTGCTCGCTCTCTCTCCCTCTCTCTCTGACAAATAAATAAATTTTTAAAATTAAAAAAATAAATAAAAAGAACAATGATGTGATGCTGATCTAAGTAACATGTTTTATTGTATCAAACACAATCAGCAGTATATAGCTTTAAATCAGTAGTTTCTGTTGTCCTTTAAAGTCAATTCAAAATATTACAAAACAGTTTGCAGTGTGAAAGAAACCCTTTTTTTCTTTTTCAAGTTTTTATTTAAAATTTTATTTAAATTTTAAGTTTATATTAAATTAAGTTTTTATTTAAATTTTCAAGTTTTTATGTTAAATAAATAAAACAAATGTATTTCATGTCCTGAATCATAGCATGTGGATTTAGCAAATATTTAACATAAAAGGAGTTATTGCATTATAGAACTGAGATAAAATACAATGATGCTGTAATCAGTAGAATATATATCCTCTTTCAGATTGATTGACTGGAGAAGCACAAATTAGGGCATTTAAAGAGCTGTGACATTCTCACATCTTAATTTTATTCCCATTCACTTAAAATGTCAGTTCCATGCATGTTAAAGTTTTTTGTTCATTGTATTAATGCCTCTGTGTGATGCTTAAGTTTGATGGAAAATGAAAAGAGGGACACATGAGTTAATGCTTACAAATGACTTCTATTACTTGATGTGGTCTCCTGATAAAAAGGAATAAAGGAATTCTACATCCCCAGCCAGAGAGATCAGAGGCTTGACTCTCTGTTGAACTGGTGGTACTGAGCAGATTGCCAAGAGATGAGACCTATCTTAGTTTTAGTGTTCCAAATTTTGCAGCTAAAGAATCTTCATAAAGCCTGGCATAAATGGTCCAGAAGTAAACTGTGCAGGAAAGCAAGCAAACACATGAAAACCACCGCTGTCTCACTATACCACTGAGTGGCCGCTGGGAAGGGAAGGCAAAGCCTTATGAATCTGTATACAATAATCAAAACTTGTATCATATAGAAAAACTCAACCCATATATACTTGACAAGTAGACACAAAACTGAGTGTTAAGAAGGCAGCAATGATTGGTGTTAGAATATCCGCACCAAACCTTACACAGACACTGCTACGATACTCTCCATTCTGCTTTGAAATCAGCAATAAAAGCTCTCCAGTGAAAGGGGTAGCAGCTACAAAGTATCAGCTGAAGGTATTATATCATGTACAATTATACAAAATCTGGCTGAATTAAGTCCCCTATGGTAAAATCTCAGTACATCACATTGAGCCAGTAAAAGCTTCTTCTTGGTCACGAGCCCAAATTCTGGGTTATAAAAATATTTCATTGGAAAGCTACATAATCTATTTATTTATGCACTTATGTATTCATTCATTCATTCATTCTTCATTCACACACTTTCTTTCAACAACTGTCTAATAGGTGCCTATCGAGTGCAAGGACTGTCAATAGACATCGTTCTGTCTCATGGAGCTTATATTCTAATGGGAAAAGGAACGGAGGAGAAAGATTTTTAAGTAAATAAACACACCCTAATCAATTGTAACAGTGCAATAAGTGTTATAAGCAAAGAATAAACTTTCATGGAAAAGTAGAATGGGAGGATCTAATTTAGACAACAGTGTCTCAGAAGAAGATAGGTCTCAGAAGAAGATAAAATCCTGTGTGCTCCTAACAGAGCACTTTTTGTTGCCCTGTACTCTGAGGGAGAAACACCAAAGGAGCAGGGCCAAGTTAGTGCTATTCCCAAGTCCTATAGCTATCTTCTCTTCTGAGAAATGGAGATGAGATTAACACCTGTGTTGCCATCAGGTTAGAAGATCAAATGACAAAATATTTGAAGTAGTTCATAAATTGCAAAATGGCATAAAACTGTAAGTTATCATTTCCCTAAGTTGCACCTCAACATATAATACAAAATAATTTAAAGGATTCTGAATGGTTGGTAGGCTTCTTATGCAATGACAGTATACATGATACAATACAAAACCCAGATGAGAAAGAAAGATCCTGTACCAACAGAAGAGTCACAACAGCAGTTTCAAAGGTTGAATCCATATTGCTTTACTTGCAAAAACTGGAAATTTTTATATGTAAATAAGCATATTTGCACCATCACTTCAAACCAAGTATTTCTATGTGCAACACACTGGACAATCCTAAGCCAGGCACAGGCAAGAGGTGGTTCACAAGAGGACAATGTGTGTAAGATCCACCTTTTAAGAAATGTAGCAACATAAGCTTTACAACCTCCCTGAGGGAAAAGGCAGAAAGCATTCTCTTTGCACACTCTATACCATTCCTTCCAATATTTAACACAAACTCCCCTTTGTAAAAAGCATATTATATAAGGTCTTATTTTCATCCATCTGTGAAGTTCATTATATGCTTTCTTATCAGTGCCTCAGCATTGATGTATGATCATCACTTATGCATGAAACATACTGCCAGTGAAAAGTAATGTCCTCAATAAACAGCCTTACCTCCAAAATGCAGCAACCTGGAACCAAATGCCAACACACTCTGTAGACCTTACCCCTGGAGTACCTTCCATGTAAGCAGTTTTCCAACCCCAACTGGGTCAGAGAAACACTTTTTTTTTTCTTTCTGCTGAATCATCCCCCAGCTTACCCTGTAATAAGAGCATTAAGAACATTTTCAACCTTAAAAATGTTAATAACAATTAATATGCAAACTCTAAATATGGCCCAAGCCTCTAGAAAAAAATCAGTAAAGGATCGCTCTCTACCAAGTGTCTGTGTAGTTGTGATTGTCTACCACGATTTTCTCTGTAGAAAAAGTGTGATATCACTTTGGAATCCTTTCTGTAGGCATGCTATGGGCATCTGGAAAGCCTGCAACTGATTTACCGAATGTTAAGTGATTTGCCTAAGGCTAGATGTTCCCATAGATTTGGAAATAGAACGGAAAACATTAGGCTCTTTTCAGCACATTACCAGGACTCCTGGGATTCAGCTCTTACTCCACCTGAGGTTCTAGCATGTGCTGGACACTGTACTCCGGTTTAGCATTCTCTACTGACAAAGAAACCTCTAGACTCTGAAAGGTGGGGAGGGGGGGTTGATTAACATAAATTTGGTCAAAAATGCCAGAAAGCTGAATTCTCCAGACCACAGATCCCAACTCACTCTAACCAAGATGACCTCCTTTTTCCTACTCTTCCTGAAGAGAGGAAAGACAAAGTGATAGTGCAAATGTCTGTGTGTGTGTGTGTGTATGCCTGGTTTTGTACATGAGTGACACTGTATCCATTTTACAGTGATGCAGCTCTAAAGCTGCTTCTTGGGATGTGCAAAACTGTGTTACGTAAAATAGTTATTTTACATCTAGACTTTTTAAAAAAAGATTTTATTTATTTATTTATTTGACAGAGAGAGGCACAGAGAGAGAGGGAACATAAGCAGGGGGAGCGGGAGAGGAAGAAGCAGGCTTCCCTCCCAGTAGGGAGCCCCTGTGGGGCTGGATCTCAGGACCCTGGGATCATGACCTGAGCCGAAGCCAGACAATTAATGACTGAACCATCCAGGTACCCCACATCTAGACATTTTTAAAAAGTGGGTTTTATCATAAGAAAATGCAACAGATGAGAAAGGAATACAATAGAACTACAACAACAACAACAAAAAAGGACAATTTATGATTTACATGCGTGATATCAGAATAAAATAATCCTGTAATTCCACTTATGTTAAGATTAATTTTGATGGACTAATTAAGCAAAAAAAATAACAAGGTACAAGATAAATCATAGAAATTACTATTAAGACTATTAGAGTTTGAACCCAGTTTTCTATCCTCGATACTTTTAAAAGTAATTAAGTAAAAATTAAGTATGTATAGTTTCTTCTCTGAATTAATAAATCAAGCAATGGCTTATTCTAGTCAAATTTGGAAAAAAAACCCAAGAGTACTTTAAAATATTGTTTTCATTTTTAAATTTATTTTTAAGAGTTATAGAACTACTTCATTCTCTGAGTAAAAATAGTTTTGAAAATAAAATTTTCTAATTTTTTTTTATCTTTAATATTTCTTTGTTTCCTACACTTTCAATAATTTTCCCCCATTTTTTCATCTCCCCATCTAAATATGCAACACATGCTTTTATACACTAGGACCAATACTTAAGCATCAGAATTATAAAAAGTGTATATAAAATTTTTCAGTCACCAGTGTTCTTTCACACATACAATCTCACTTAAAGAAATATGTAAACTAAATCTAAATTATCTTAAAAATTATATGAAATTTTAAAACAAAAGCTAAGAGAAACAATGGAAGTTATGTAAGACAAAATGGTTTTCCTTTGACTCTGACAAGTCAGCTAATTTTTAAAAAGGTACGTGAAAAGAAGAATTGGGAGATTAAGAAAAATGGAGGGGCACCTGGGTGGCTCAGTGGGTTAAGCCTCTGCCTTTGGCTTTCAGGTCATGATCTCAGGGTCCTGGGATTGAGCCCTGCATTGGGCTTTCTGCACAGTGGGGAGCCTGCTTTCTCCTCTCTCTGCCTGCCTCTCTGCCTACTAGTGATCTCACTCTCTGTCAAATAAATAAATAAATAAATCTTAAAAAAAGAAAAATGGAAATGTAGACTATCTCTATTTTCCATGACACAAGTTATAGTTAAATACTGAGATACTCAAATTCATTCTTAGACTGTCTCTACAAAATAGCAAAAAGCATGATGATGTACACATGTATATATACAAATTTATTTACTTGAGGACAGAGGTGTTATTTGGAGATACCATCTGTAGGTACTCTCAATAGATAAAGATTGTGCTTTATGGCTGTAAAGAGAAAAGTACCAATATTACTATTATGCAGTGTATGTTATTCTTTACAAACACCCCTAAAAGGTCATGAACATGCACATATCTGTTCCACCTTGAGATACACATGCTTTACATATTCGTATTTGAAACCCTGGTAAGTTTTTATTTTAGTTAATAAATGTTTAAAAAAATGTATCTATATATCTAATAAAATATATATTTATATAATAATTTATATAATAGAATACATATTATATAATAATTATATAATTTATATATGTGTGTATATATGTGCATGTGTATATGTGTGTGTGTATATATATACATATATGTAATATATATATATATATTATATATATATATATATATATCCAAGAAGAAAATTTCAAGGAATGAAACTTCCAGGATCATTTACCCTTAATTTTCTTGTAAGTTTTGCTTCTATTGTAACATCCCCATGCCTCTACCTAAATTTACACTTTAGCTAAAAGATTAATCTGAAACCGCATCTCAAGTCATGTTAATCACATGCTTAAAACATTTACAGGGCTTTTTATTTCTCCACAATTAGCATCTGAAATTGGCATGGCAGAGAAGAACCTAAGTGAACAGGGGTTTGTACTTTTCCAATTTCACCTTTTGACTCTCCCCTTCATAATCTCCTATTCTGTTTATCTATTCATCCAAACTTTTTTTTCCCTAACCCACAACACTCTCCTCCATCTACACCACTTATCCATGAAAACTTCCGTGTCAGAAATAATCTTTCCCTCCCCAATCTTACCCCTACTTTTCACTCTCTGTTCTGTGTGCTCCTTTCTTCTCTTCTTCTAATGGGACTGAGTACATCATACTTTTTGTTAAAACCATTTGTAACAACCTTTAACAGCTATAATATTCTTAAAGTAAGACCATTATTTATCCAGCTTCATTACTTCACACAAATTAGTTTTGTGTGACCAGTAAAGTGATTAAAGAAATGATGCTTACCCACTGCTATTCAAAGTTTCTTTAATAATAGGTCAAGGGGCACCTGGGTAGTGTAGTCAGTTAGCCATGGCCCTCCTGGTTTCAGCTCAGCTTGTGATCTCAGGGTCCTGATCTAACACCACACTGGCTCTGTGCTCAGCAGCAGAGTCTGCTTGGGATTCTCTCTCCCCTCTGTTTCTACCCCTTTCCCCGTGTGTGTGCAAGTGCATGTTCACTCTCTCAAATAAATAAATAAATCTTTAAAAAATAATAGGTCAAATATCATAACTATAATTGTGAACAAATATGTGAAGGGAAATCATATTTTTCTAGCATAAGATTTTACTCAGTCCACCTGTTGAAGATATTTCAAACACGAAATATGTCTAATGGCTTTCAATCTCCATTCTTATCAATTCCCAGTTTTTGTTTACAATGAATATATGTTTAGAAAAATTAGAATTATGAAAATTTACAAGAATTATGAAAAGTTTACAAAAATTAGAATTATGAAAATGCAAAAAAATGCATACAAGTATACTATGCCTATGTTATGCATAATTATTGGCTTTGGGATATAAACTAAACTAAAGATTATTTAGTATAATGGCTTGTATCTTAAATTTGCCTTTCTATTATTGGCTCCAGAGAAAATTCACTTCAATCCATGGTGCATGAATTACGCAACTACTGATGTAGTTTTCAAAGGTACCTAGTATCAGTATGATGACAATTGGATAACTAAACTTAAAAATTAACTCAAAGAGGGGCAACTGGGTGGCTCAGGCATTAAGCATCTTCCTTTGGCTCAGGTCATGATCCCAGGGTCCTGGGATCCAGCCCCACATCAGACTCTCTGCTCAGCGTGAAGCCTGCTTTTCCCTCTCCCAATCCCCCTGCTTGTGTTCCCTTCTCACTGTGTCTCCCTCTGTCAAATAAATAAATAAAAATCTTTAAAAAATTAACTCAAAGAAAATGTGCAGTAGTGTACAAGAACGCATTCTCCTTATTCATCTGGTTGTTTGAGTATTGTATAAAGTTCTTAAAGAGCCACATCAACATATCTTCTCTTTCATTTGACATCCAATATACAGATTTTTGATAATAATCCACTAAATAGTCAATTATCTTCCATAAAGATTGTCTCTAGAGAATGCGAAATTCTCAACTGAGAAAAATCACAGATTATGTCAACTTAGTTCACTTAAGATCAAAAAGCATACCTTTTGGGAAGGATCATTTTTACAAGATTATAAAAACATACGTAAGGTTAATTTTGAATGTTATGTATTAAGTGCTATTCCTTCTGTTTCTTACTAACATTTATGATTATAATGCCTTGTACAAAAATGTCCTAAGTGATATACATCAAAAGAAAAGTACATGATTTTAAAACACATAGTTTTAAAACTTTAGATTAAGAGTGAAAATTTGATGAAATTAATTTTATATGGTCAGAGATTTCTTCCTACAAAATCCACAGTAGTATATATTTTAAATATATCTTGCTAAGCAGTCTATCAAAACAACAGTTTTAATTTTTATAAATGTCCATATTTCTATAATTTTTGATGATGCTTCAAAATGCTGTCCACAAAATCCTTACTTCAAAAAAGTGTGAAGCACTAGTTTTAAATGCAGAGACTCCAAGATTCCTCTTCATGGTTGAATCAGAATCTCTTGCGAGGAACCTGGGAGCATGCATTTAAAACAAGTTTGCTCAGGTGACTCTGACATATACCAGACTTGAGAAACCTACTGGGTCTATCTGAAACCATGCCTCATTATATCCTCAATGTTAAAAAAGTCACCAAATGGTTTCTCCCCAAAAATACTGTTTCCAAATGTTCATTCTTAAAATTTCTAAAGTGCCACTCAACAAAAAATTAACTGTTTCCAAATCCCAGAATATTTAAGCTCAATTAACAAATGAAAGGGGTCATCCCCCCCCCTTATTCCCTGTTGTCCTAAAGTGCCCTGAGCAAAAAACAAATAAACAACACACACACACACACACACACACACACACACACGGTACCCACTTCGCACCTCGGGACACGGACCTCTCTGCTTTCCACAGGTTACGATATTGAATCCTGACAGCATGAACATATCTAAGTGATACTGGGCTCTCTAGCCTTCAACTCTCCTGGCAGAGCTGCCCGCCTGCTGCCCAGGCCCCCCAGTTCTCAAGAGCCGCCCGGTCTCGTCAGCACCTCTGACAGCGACTTGGCGGAGCAGGGGTTCCAGGATTCACAAGCCAAAGAGCTTGCCCTTAGAAAAACCAGAGACCAAGGAAACTGACCGGAGACACCCTAGAATACACAGACCACGGTCCCTGGTTCTCTCCAGCTGCCAACATCTCTTTCCAAAAGACAACAAAGGAAACCGTAAGTACCTCTTACCTAGAATATGAGCCACCCCCACAACTCGCCTCTCTTCCCCAGCTCCCCAGTGCCTGTTGCTAAGGAGGCGAGACTGCACTTGGGAAGCCTCAGGACCAGGTGCCAGACCCCTGGAGGAGCTGGGAGCACGAGGGCTGCGGTGAAAGCCCAGCGCTAGGCCAGCCCAGGACCCCTTCCTTCCGCAGGAAGGGTGCGCCCTCCTCATGGCACCGACGCCAACGACGCCCCCCGCGCACACCGGGCGGGTGGAGGAAGCCGCACGAGCTGGGGGCTGGCTCCCGGAGAGCCGCTCCCTCTGCGGGCCGGCGAAGCTCGGCCCCGTCAAAGAAGGCCTCTGGCCCAGTACTGTGGGCCCAGTACTGTGGGGCAGGGGCTCAGGGACAGCCCTGGGGAGGGCGGGCACTCACCATGTTGACTTCGGAAACCATGTCTATGCTGGCGATGTCGATGTTCATCCCCACGCAAACCGGGGGACCTGCAGAAAAAGCACGACACACTGATCAGCCAAGCTCGGGCACGGGGTGAGGGTGGCTCTGAGAATGGGGTTGCCTACCCGAGGACTGGGAGCAAGCGAAATGCCCTCCACACCCTCTACTTCGCCGCAGCTCGGCTTAAGCGCCCTCCGCCTCCCTCCTCCACCCAGGCCGCCAGCGCTGTGGGTCGCGGTTCCCGCAGCGGCCGCGCACACCCCACTTACCCCCGAAGTCGGGTCTTAGGCGAATGTCGTAGCCTTTCAACAGCTTGTCCACCGTCTCCTTCACAAAGGACATGTTCCCGGGATCGTTCACGCTAGGGGAGGGGGCAAGGGGCACAGATAGCAGGGTCAGGCGGCGGCTCACCCGCCAGCGCCCGGCGCGCACACCCGCGCGCCCCGCTCGCCGCCCGGCCGGCTTCCCGTCAACCCACCCGCGACCCTACCTCTGGGCGCAGCACACCACCGCCACCAGCACTGGGGCCGAGAAAATGCCGAAAAGCCTTCCTCCCGCAAAGCCCCACATCCCTCCGCCGCGCCCCGGCACGGGGGAGGGGGCGCCCCGCCGCCGTCGCGACCCGCAGCCGGGGCTGCTTCTGCTGCTGCCGCCGCCGCCGCGCTGGCCCCGAGCGGAGGAGGGCGGAGGGGGAGGGGGAGGAGAGGAGGGGGAGGAGCGGGCCCGGAGAGAGGAGGAGCAGCGGACTGGGGAGCGAAGGGAGGGGGAGGAGGCCAGGCAAGCCGGAGGCGGAGCCGGCTGAGCCTCTCGCCCTGGCCTCCCCCGCGCTCTCCGCGGCCCGTGGCCCCGGCCCTTGGCGCTCCCTCCCGACACCGCGGCAGCGGAGCGGGACTTGGAGCGGCGCCGGGGACAGCAAGCTGGAGCCGCGGCTGCGCGGCGCGGAGCAGGGCCGGGGTCGGCGGTGAAACCAGCTCCGCCGCACTCCCTGCGACCGGGAGAAGGAGGGGACCCACGGCGACACGGGCAGAGGCGGTGAAGGAAAAGCCATCCGCTTTCCCCCGCCCCTTTCCTGGGTCCGACCCCCTCTAGGACCCCCGCCCAGCTGCGACAGGGGCCGAAAGCCAGTGGATGAAATACAGCCTGTGCCCACCGGACTGCGCGCTACAGCGTCTAGAAAGAGGCTGCGGGTCGGGGGGAAAACCCCACCTCACCTTCGGGGCTCAGAGCCTCGAGTCCCCAGGGTCCAGGAGAGCCAGATGGGCATCAGGAGAGCTGGGAGCCTGGAGCACATGGCGTTGATCCTCCGACCTAATCTGGGTGGGATCCGCTCTCCCCCACAGCCACTGAGCGTTCAAACAGCGACGCGGGGATCCCCGCCCCTGCCCCCACCCACGGGCTTTCCCGCCTGACCCATAATCCAGCCCCTCGCATGGCGGCTCTATTAATTATTTATGCACTCTAAGACCATTTTTAAAAAATCGGTTCATTAAAGTATTCCTCTCACTCTCACCCTCGAACATTTCATATGGGCCCTCCCTCCTCACATAAATACATTTATAATGAATGGTAAGGAGAGGTCTGATTATGCACCTATTATCAGTAAGCTGAAGTCTAAATGAAACGAGGAGACTCGGTAGTCATTCCAGGTTTGGGAAAGTAACTTGCTTTTCCTGGTGCAGCGTGGAGCTGTCCGTGGTTCTTAACATAAAGCAAGGAAGCTTGTTTTCTTTATGACAAGCTTCCATCCTTTGGTTCTCATTAGGAGATCCCTGGTACTTTGAATAAGAAACAGACCGATGTTCACCACAAGCCACCATGCCCTGTGTGTCACCAGGGTACCTAAGGGGTGTGTGTTCACCCATGACTACCGGTTGCATATTTTTCTTTAGTGAATAATCTTCAATAAAGTTTCTCTGTTCCTCAGACTTCTAATATTGAGGAACATGGCTACACAATCCTGCTTGTGGTCAACCAGCAAAACCTACAAATCAAGTTCACTTTTGTGCTTGATAGATTTTCTTGGGCCATTCTAGGACTTAATTAATTAATAGGTAACTGCCTTTCTGTATTTACTTATTTTTTCTATAAAGAATAAGGTTTTGGGTGCCTGGGTGGCTCAGTTGGTTAAGCATCCATTGAACCCCACATGGGGCTACCCGCTGAGTGCAGGGTTTGCTTGTCCTCCTCCTTCTACTCCTCCCACTGCTCTCACTCTCTCAAAAATAAATAAAATCTTTAAAAAAAAGATTAAGGTCTTCTTTTCTACTGTTGAGACTTTGTGTAGGTAAACGTCTAAATCTAGACTTATATTCTAAAAGCTGGCATGTATCTGTGCATTAATTTTAAATATCATTGTCTTTTAAAAATCAGCAATTTATTTCTTGGAACAGAAAATGTGACCACAGAACCTGAAAGGTTGATATTAAGATAGATTAAGAGATAAATATAGCTCCCTAATTGTTTTCTGGAAAAGTCTGTTCACAACTACTTTATATTCTGTGTTCTGTTAATGTACAATGTAATTATAAGGAAAATGAGTTCTGTGTTGTTATGCTGTTCCCTCCACATTCATGTTTCAGTCTATTTCTCCTATTTGCATATACGTCTTTTAGAGAAATGCCCTGCTGGGGATCACAGCTATAGAAGGTAAACAATGAGAATAAGGTGTTTGAGTAAAGCTGATAACATAGTAAGTATTATTCCTCTTTCTACTAGTTTATATGTTCTAAAACTTGCAAAACCACATGATAAATGTAATTATTATCCAACTGTGTACTGCTTCAGATCTTAGCTTCAACCAGTGCCTGAGATTCTTGGCCTTATTTTTCATACCAGTTGCTACTTTAGCATGCAGTTCCGCAAGAGCTCTGATCAGCTTTACATGTGAACAAACTCATATCCCTCACTTCATGTCCACATTTATTATCTCTCACCTCCCACTTTTAAGTTTCTCAGTTGACAATGAGATCCAAGATGCTACCTGTTCAGTAATTATATATATGCAATCCAAAGTTGCTGGAGAGCTAATGGTTCGTGGGGTGGAACTTTGGTGAATGAGAGGTGGGATCCAGGTAAATAAATAATTTTCCCTTTATTGCTCCCTAAGAGATGCCCTGAGATGCAGCAGTAGCTCCTATATGTTCTCTCTTCTTCCATGCCTCAATCCATCTGTACTTCATTCTCATTTTCATTAGTATTGAACACTCTAGTAGAACTGCAGAATTTAAATTTTGCCTCAGGATATATTTTCTGGGGAATGCAGACCAAGTCATTAACCAATTGGCAAATTATTAAAGTATCATCTAAAAGGCAGTGTTTTATAATAGGAAGGCAAAAATCAAAGGAAAACATTGTCACAAGTATATACAGGTATAATTAATGTACATGAGTTATAAGACTCATCGTGGCTGTTGCCCAGCTTGCATTTATATGAACAACAAAGGCTAAGCATGCAGCCCCTGGACCCACCCTCCTGCATCAGATCCCTCTCACATATCCATTTTGGAGGGTTGGATGGTCACTGAACTCCAGGCATCTCCAACCTTTAACTCTTCTTGACAGGATTCCTGAAACCAAGAATAGTTCCATATCTTTACTAAATGGTGTTAATATACTAGCCAAAGTAGCAGGAAATTATTGATTGACTTTTCACTTTATTTTCTGCTGAAGGAGAAAAAGGATATGGGGTCCCACAAGGGGTAAATTTTCATGTCAAAAGAAAGAGAACAGGGGAACCCTCTTACATTGCTGGTGGGCATGCAAGTTGGTGCAGCTACTTTGAAAACAGTACGGAGATTCCTCAAAAAATTAAAAATAGAGCTACCCTATGGCCCATCAATTGCACTGTGGGGTATTTGCCCCCAAAGATACAGATGTAGTGAAAAGGAGAGCCATCTGTACTCCAATGTTCATAGCAGCAATGGCCACAATAGTCAATCTGTGGAAAGGCCCAAGATGCCCTTCAACAGACAAATGGATAAAGAAGATGAGGTCTATATATACAATGGAATATTACTCAGACATCAGAAAGAATGCAAAATACTTTTGCATCAACATGGGTGGGACTGGAGGAAATTATGCTGAGTGAAATAAGTCAAGCAGAGAAAGTCAATTATCATATGGTTTCACTTACTTGTGGAACAGAAGGAATAACATGGAGGACATTATGAGAAGGAAGGGAAAAGTGAAGGGGGGAAATTGGAGGGAGAGATGAACTGAGAGACTGTGGACTCTGAGAAACAAACTGAGGATTTTAGAGGAGAGGGGGTGGGAGGATGGGTGAGCCTGGTGGTGGGTATTAAGGAGCACTGGGTGTTATATGTAAACAATGAATCTTAGAACACTACATCAAAAACTAATGCTGTAAAAAAAAAACTAATGCTGTATTGTATGGTGACAAACATGACACTATAAAACTTTTTTAAAAAGGAAGAAAGAGAACAGGAATGCCATTTTTTCATAGGAAAGTGGTTTAAACAGGCTAGAATAATATTTTGGAGTCCTTGAGGTAGGAAGAAAGAAAGGAAGATAAATGAAGAGTGTCACATGATCACTTTACCTGGCTGACCCCTATGCCTTTCACCCAAAGGTCTCTTGGTCAATCACAGTTGCCTCTTATTTATAGAGAATCAACCTGGTTTTTTAAAACAGCATTGAAGCTTCTGACAATATATTTTAAAGCTCTTTAAAAATAATTCAATCAATTGGAGGCATAGCAGATGTAATTGGATGAATCTTGACAATGTATAAACCAGTATACATTCTCATCACCCCCAAATTCCCTCTCAATCCTTAAACCTACATGTCCTTTGCAGGGATTCTAGACAAGCACTGACCTAAGTTCTATCATTACAGATTTTTTTCCTAACATTTCACATAAGTGGAATTATAAAGTATATTTTATTTTATGTCTGGATTCTTCCTTTTACTACCCAGTTTCTAATATCTATAAATGCTATTGCAGATCCCCGTCTGTTTCTCTTAACTCCTGAGTGGTGTTCCATTGTATGGCTCTTTCACAACTTATTTATCCATTAATCTGTTTTTGAACCTTCCTCGTTTGGGCTATGATAAATTAAAAAGTCATATATAGGTCTCTTATGGATATATGGTTTAATTTATCTTGGGTAAATGCCTAGGAGTATAATGGCTGAAATATACATAATCTAATCTAAGGAACTACAAAAATATTTTCCACAGTAGCTAAGGGTTTTACATTTCAACATCAATGCATGAGAACTGAAGCTGTTCCATATCCTCTCCATCCATACTAGTGAGGGTAGAGTAGCATGTCATTGTGATTTTAATTTGCATTTTCCTAATGACATGTAAGTATATAAACAAGTATAGTTTATTTCATAGTGACCACTCATATCTTCTTTTTGAATATATAAGATTTCCCCATTTTTAAACTGTATTCCTAGTTTTCTTTTTTATTAAGATGTAACAATTCTTTATATATTCTGCGAATAAGTCCCTTGTCAGATATTTGTAATGTGAATACTTTCTCCAAGTCTGTGGCCTTCCTGTTACACTTCTTTGAAAGTATTTTTCAAATAAAAGAAGAAATCAATTTAGATGAATTTCTCCTTTAGAGTTCATGCTTTTGGTTTCTACTTAAGAAATCTTTGCCCTAATCAAAAGTTATGATTTTCTCTATGCTTTCTTTAAGAAGTTAAATGTATTCTTTTCCCTGGTTATTTTATTTTATTATTTTTTTAATTTCTTTTCAGTGTAACAGAATTCATAGTTTTTGCACCACACCCAGTGCTCCATGCAATGCGTGCCCTCCATAATACCCACCATCTGGTTCCCCTAACCTCCCACCGCCCCTTCAAAACCCTCAGGTTGTTTTTCAGAGTCCATAGTCTCTCATGGTTCATCTCCCCTCCAATTTCCCTCAACTCCCTTCTCCTCTCCATCTCCCCATGTCCTCCATGTTATTTCTTATGCTCCACAAATAAGTGAAACCATATGATAATTAACTCTCTCTGCTTGACTTATTTCACTCAGCATAATCTCTTCAAGTCCCGTCTATATTGCTAAAAAAGTTGGGTATTCATCCTTTCTGATGGAGGCATAAGACTCCATAGTGTATATGGACCACATCTTCCTTATCCCTTCGTCCATTGAAGGGCATCTTGGTTCTTTCCACAGTTTGGCAACCATGGCCATTGCTACTATAAACATTGGGGTACAGATGGCCCTTCTTTTCAACACATCTGTATCTTTGGGGTAAATACCCAGTAGTGCAATTGCAGGGTGATAGGGAAGCTCTATTTTTAATTTCTTGAGGACTCTCCACACTGTTCTCCAAAGTGGCTGCACCAACTTGCTTTCCCACCAACAATGTAAGAGGGTTCCCCTTTCTCCACATCCTCTCCAACACACGTTGTTTCCTGTCTTGCTGATTTTGGCCATTCTAACTGGTGTGAGGTGGTATCTCAATGTGGTTTTAATTTGAATCTCCCTGATGGCTAGTGATGATGAACATTTTTTCATGTGTCTGATAGCCATTTGTATGTCGTCATTGGAGAAGTTTCTGTTCATATCTTCTGCCCATTTTTTGATATGATTATCTGTTTTGTGTGTGTTGAGTTTGAGAAGTTCTTTATAGATCCTGGATATCAACCTTTTGTTTGTACTGTCATTTGCAAATATCCTCTCCCATTCCGAGGGTTGCTTCTTTGTTTTGTTGACTGTTTCCTTTGCTGTGCAGAAGCTTTTGATCTTGATGAAGTCCCAAAAGTTCATTTTTGCTTTTGTTTTCTTTGCGTTTGGAGAAATATCTTGAAAGAAGTTGCTGTGGCTGATATCAAAGAGGTTACTGCCTATGTTCTCCTCTAGGATTCTGATGGATTCCTGTCTCACGTTGAGGTCCTTTATCCATTACGAGTTTATCTTTGTGTATGGTGTAAGAGAATGGTGGAGTTTCATTCTTCTACATATGGCTGTCTGATTTCCCAGCACCATTTATTGAAGAGACTGTCGTTTTTTCCACCGTATATTTTTTCCTGCTTTGTCGAAGATTATTTGACCATAGAGTTGAGGGTCCATATCTGGGCTCTCTACTCTGTTCCACTGGTCTATGTGTCTGTTTTGATGCCAGTACCATGCTGTCTTGGTCATCACAGCTTTGTAGTAAACCTTGAAATCAGGTAAGGTGATGCTGCCAGTTTTATTTTTGTTTTTCAACATTTCCTTAGCAATTCGGGGTCTCTTCTGATTCCATACAAATTTTAGGATTATTTGCTCCAGCTCTTTGAAAAATACCTGTGGAATTTTGATCGGAATGGCATTAAAAGTATAGATTGCTCTAGGAAGTATAGACATTTTAACAATGTTTATTCTTCCGATCCAAGAGCATGGAATTGTCTTCCATCTTTTTGTGTCTTCAATTTCTTTCATGAGTGTTCTCTAGTTCCTTGAGTACAGATCCTTTTCCTCTTTGGTTAGGTTTATTCCCAGGTATCTTATGGTTCTTGGTGCTATAGTAAATGGAATCGATTCTCTAATTTCCCTTTCTGTATTTTCATTGTTAGTGTATAAGAAAGCCATGGATTTCTGTACATTGACTTTGTATCCTGCCACATTACTGAATTGCTGTATGAGTTCTAGTAGTTCGGGGGTGGGGTCTTTTGGGTTTTCCATATAAAGTATCATGTCATCTGCGAAGAGAGAGAGTTTGACTTCTTCATTGCCAATTTGGATACCTTTTATTTCTCTTTGTTGTCTGATTGCTGTTGCTAGGACTTCTAATACTATGTTGAACAAGAGTGGTGAGAGTGGGCATCCTTGTCGTGTTCCTGATCTCAACGGGAAGGTTGTAAGCTTCTTCCCATTGAGGATGATGTTTGCTGTGGGTCTTTCATAAATAGTTTTTATGAAGTTCAGAAATGTTCCCTCTATCCCTATACTTTGAAACATTTTATCAGGAACGGATGCTGGATTTTGTCAAATGCTTTTTCTGCATCAATTGAGAGGATGATGTGGTTCTTCTCTCTTCTCTTATTGATTTGTTCTATCACATTGATTGATCTGCAAATGTTGAACCATCCTTGTAACCCAGGGATGAATCCCACCTGGTCATGGTGGATGATCTTTTTAATGTGCTGTTGGATCCTGTTTGCTAGAATCTTGTTGAGAATCTTAACATCCATATTCATCAGTGATATTGGTCTGAAATTCTCTTTTTTGATGTGGTCTTTGCCTGGTTTGGGGGGTAATGCTGGCTTCATAAAAACAGTCTGGAAGTTTTCGTTCTGCTTCAATTTTTTGAAACAGCTTCAGAAGAACGGGTGTTATTTCTTCTGTGAATGTTGGATAGAATTCCCCAGGGAATCCGTCAGGTCCTGGGCTCTTGTTTTTTGGAAGGTTTTTGATCACTACTTCAATCTCGTTACTACCTATTGATCTATTCAGGTTGTCAATTTCTTCCTGGTTCAATTTTGGGAGTTTAATGTTTTCCAGGAATGCATCCATTTCATCTAGGTTGTTTAACTTATTAGCATATAACTGTTGATAATAACTTCTGATGATTGTTTCTACTTCCTTGGTGTAGTTGTGATCTCTTCCTTTTCATTCATAATTTTATTAATTTGAGCTTTCTCTCTTTTCTTTTGGATTAGTGTGGCCAATGGTTTATCGATCTTATTGATTCTTTCAATAAACCAGCTTCTAGTTTCATTGATACATTCTACTGTATCTCTAGTTTCTACCTCATTGATCTCTGCTCTAATCTTGATTATTTCCCTTCTTGTGTGTGGAGTTGGTTTAATTTGTTGTTGATTCTCCAGTTCTTTAAGGTGTAGAGACAGCTGGTGTATTCTGGATTTTTCAATTTTTTTGAGGGAGGCTTGGATGGCTCTGTATTTCCCCCTTAGGACCGCCTTTGCTGTATCCCATAGATTTTGGGCCAAAGTGTCTTCATTCTCATTGGTTTCCATGAATTGTTTAAGTTCTTCTTTGATCTCCTGGTTGATCCAAGCTTTCTTAAGCAAGGTGGTCTTTAGCTTCCAGGTGTTTGAGTTCCTTCCGAACTTTTCCTTGTGGTTGAGCTCCAGTTTCAAAGCATTGTGACCTGAGAATATGCAGGGAATAATCTCAGTCTTTTGGTATCGGTTGGTTCCTGGTTTGTGACCCAGTATGTGGTCTATTCTGGAGAAGGTTCCATGTGCACTTGAGAAGAATGAGTATTCTGTTGTTTTAGGGTGAAATGTTCTGTATATGTCTATGAGGTCCATCTGGTCCAATGTGTCATTCAATGCTTTTGTTTCTTTATTGATTTTCTGCATGGATGATCTGTCTATTACTGAGAGAGGCGTGTTAAGATTTCCTACTATCAATGTATTCATATCAATATGACTCTTTATCTTGATTAATAGTTTTCTTATGTAATTGGCTGTTCCCATATTGGGGGCATAGATATTTACAATTGTTAGATCATCTTGGTGGATAGTCCCTTTAAGAATGATGTAGTGTCCGGGGCACCTGGGTGGCTCAGTCGTTAAGCGTCTGCCTTCGGCTCAGGTCATGATCCCAGGGTCCTGGGATCAAGCCCCGCATTGGGCTCTCTGCTCAGTGGGAAGCCTGCTTCTCCTTCTTCCACTCCCCCTGCTTGTGTTGTCTCTCTCTGTCAAATAAGTAAAATCTTTAAAAAAAAAAAAAGAATGATGTAGTGTCCTTCTGTATCTCTGACTACAGTCTTTAGTTTAAAATCTAATTTATCTGATATGAGAATTGCTACTCCGGCCTTCTTTTGAGGCCCATTGGCCTGAAAGATATTTCTCCATCCCTTCACTGTCAATCTTGGTGTATCCTTAGGTTCAAAATGGGTCTCCTGTAGACAACATATGGATGGGTCCTATTGTTTTACCCAATCTGCAACCCTGTGTCATTTTATGGGCCCATTTAGGCCATTCACATTGAGAGTGATTAATGATAGATACGTTTTTATTGACATCGTGTTACCTTTGGAGTCTTTCTTTCTGTAGATTGTCTCTATATGTCTGTTCAATGATATTCTTGGGATTTTTCCTCTTTTATACAACCCCCATTAATATTTCTTGCAGTGTCAGCTTGGTGGTCGCATACTCTTTTAAGCCTTGCCGGTCTTGGAAACTCTTCATCTCTCCATCCATTTCGAATGTCAGTCTTGCTGGATAAAGTATTCTTGGCTGCATGTTTTTCTCATTTAGTCCCCTAAATATATCTTGCCAGCCCTTTCTGGCTTGCCAGGTTGCTGTGGACAGGTCTGAAATTATTCTGATGGGCTTTCCTCTGTATGTAAGGAGCTTCTTTTTGAATGTATTTTTTAACTTATATTTATATCATGGATGATATGTGTAAGGGTCAAAGCTCTTGTTTGTTTGTTTGTTTGTTTCATATGGATGTCTAGTTGTTTCAGCATAATTTGTTAAAAATCTTATTACTCCCCCCATTGAGTTCCCTTTATATATATGTTGAAAATCAATTGCTCTTATGTTGATCTTTTATTTAGCTGTTTCATTGACCTATATGTGTATTCTGTCACCAATTTCATACCGCTTTGATTATTGTAGTTGTAAAGTAAATACTAAAATCAGGTATCATAATTCATACAACTTTGCTTTTCTTCTCCAAAATTGTTTTTGACTTCTCAAGTTCTTTGTGTTTTTAGAGACATTTAAGAATGATTTTATTAATTTCAATATAGAAGCCTCATGGAATTTTAATTTATGCTACATGAAATCTATAGATGAATTTAGGGAAAACTGACATCTTGACAATACTGAATCTTCCAATCTAGGAAAATTCTGTGTATCTCCATTTATTTAGGCACTCTTTAATTTTTCACAAAAACATTTTATAGTTTTACATGCAAAGGTCTTCATTTGATTCACTAAATTTTTACCTAAGTATTTCATATTTATATTATTATAAATGTTATTTTTAGTACTTCATTCTCCCATTGTTTTTTGATAATATATAGAAATATAATTTTTATATATTTACATTGCACCCTAAAACCTTGCTCAATGTATTTATTATCTTAATGGAATTCATTTTTTGTAGTTTCCTTAGGTTTTTGTAAAAAATTATGTCATCTGTCATTATAGACAGATTTACTTCTTCTTCTCCTATCTGGATGCTTCTTATTTCTTTTTCTTGCCTTACAGCATGGGCAGAGACCTCCAGTACAATGCAAAGTGGTGAGAAAGGAAAACCTCGTTTTATTCCAGTATTATGGGAAAATGTTCAGGTGTTTTTGTTGTTGTTTTGTTTGTTTGTTTTCACCATTAAGTGAAATTAGCATCTTCTTACTTTTCATCTTCTCTCTCTACATTTTCTCCTCTTCTTCCTCCTTCTTTTTATTTCTCCTCCTCCCCTCTCTCCTCCTTACCCTCTTTCTCTTCCTTATCTTCCTCTTCCTCCTCCTCCCCTTCCTCTCTTCCTCCACTTCTCCTCTTCCTCCTCTTCCTCCTCTTTCTCTTCCCCCTCCTTCTCTCCCTTCTCTTCTTTTTCTTCTCCTACTCCCACTCCTTATTCTTCTACTGCACCTTTCTGAAAAGTTCAGTATTAAGAGTACAGCAGTACAAAGTACACATCTGGCATAGTGTACAGTGCTTTTAGGCTGTGACCTAAGGTGTCAGAGCCCAGACAATGTGAGGAGGGCATGAGGTTTCATAGCTGGAATGGGCAGGAAAGGTATATTTTTTGGTTAAATGTTAGTTTGGAAGTCACAGCCAAAGCAAAGTAAGGAGGGTGTCACTGGAATGGGACAGCCTACCATGGGTGTCAGGATCCATGGGAGATGAGGAAGGCAATGATGGAAGGAAAGCACCCCATGTTTTAAATCAGAGCCAAAATAAGGTAAAGGCACATCTCAATGAAGTTTAAGCTAATGAGTTGGTATTGAGAGGGTGAGGAGAGTGTCAAGGCATGGGGTCTGCCCTATTGAGGCTCTAAGCCCAAACTGAATAAGCAGTGCATCAATGGAAGGTGGGTTAACCTGGAATAAGGAGATGGAACCCAAGCAGTGTTAGGAAGGCATTCCCAAGATAAGCATGAGTGAGTTGAGAAAATGATGTGGACATCCATGTGCTGGTGTGTTCTGTCATAGAAACTCAGAGCTCAGAAAAAGTGAGGAGGGTATCCATTCACTGGGATGGCCCAAAATGGGGATTCAGACCCTGAACAGGGAAAGGAGAATGTACGCAGGGAATGGGGATAGGGACAGCAGTAGGAGAGCAGTTACATAGTGGGTTGATCAAATGATTGATCATTTGAGTATTGATCAAATGAGTAATGGTAGCTAGGCTTCTCTCTGTTAGAGATGGGACTTACAAATACTGAAAAGGGAGAAACAGTCCCTGTGATGTGAGACTGCAACCAAACATATTAGTGTGAACTAACAATTTCAAAATATATAAATACAAATATATACACACATATATATGTATGTGTATGTACATGTATTTTATTTATATACACATACGTATATATACATATATTTAGTTCTATCCACCAAGAAAGTCTGGGAACAGTGACATTCCAATAGCATTCAGCATCCCCTGAACCCAAGTATTGGCTTCTACATTTAATTTTCTACTGGGAAAAAAACTTGGTTCTTTGAGAAAATGGGTGATTGTTGAGTTGGACAGGGAAAGTATAAGAGGATACTAGAATATCTTGTGACAGTAAGGAAGTGATCAGGGAATAGGGAAGGTATATCGGAGACACAGAATTCATCATGAATGTGGTTATGTTGTCCAGAATTCAACATGAATGTGGTTATGTGGGAAAATTTGAGCATAAAAATAAATGAAGACAATAATGAACTACAACCTACAGAAGAAAATAGGAAAATTTGAGTTTAAGTGCATTAATTAATTTTTTTTATCACAAATGGTATATTTACATAGCTTTTAAGTATTTCCCCAAAAACACTAATTATAAAGATGGAACTTAATAGTACAGCTTGCAGATAGAACCTTAATCAAGTGATCAATATAAATAAATTAAAGAATGAAATAAATCAAAATAATGTGACCCATGATACAATACATAAGAATACTGTCTCAGGGGGTGCTTGAGTGACTCAGTCAGTTGAACATTTGCTTTCAGCTTAGGTCATGATCCCAGGGTACTGGGATCAGCCTGCATTGGGCTCCCTGCTCAGTGGGAAGCCTGCTTCTCCCTCTCCCTCTGCCTGCGGCTCCTGCTGCTGGTTTTCTCTCTCTCTCTGTCAAATAAATAAAGTCTAAAAAAATGCTGTATTAGTTCTGCAACATTAATCAATTCCAGGGACACAGTCATTTTAGAAATTTTACTTAAGTTTTAAGAATTCCACTTGCTTCTGTGTTTTATATCCCATTATTGCCATTATTGTGTTTACTTCTCCTTTAAACTCTTGAGCTAATTAAGAGTAAGCTCTTAAAAATTTTGTATCTGCTTATTAATCATCTCTCATGTTTGAGATTATTTTTAATAAATTGCTTTTTTCCTAGCTATATGTCACATTTCTCTGATTATTAGTATGCTAATAATACTTTTTTTGGAATACACATTTTGATTTTTATGTTGTTCTGTGCTAGATTTTGTTATCTTCTTCTAAAGAGTGTTGGAATCTGTTCTTGCAGTTCAGTTACTTGATGATCAGCATGATCTTTTCAAGGGTAGTTTAAAACTTTTGTTTACAGCAGGTCTAAGGTAACATTTAATCTGAGGTTAGTTTGGACACACTACTAAAGTATTATCTTTATGAAATACCTATTGAATATCCCAGGCATTTAATAATGACTTTCCACTCTGGCTGGTCAGAACTTGAATATTTCTCATCCTGTGTAACATCTGAAAATCATACAGCTTGTAAATCCTTGCTTATTTTCTGCTTAGCATTGTGGATACTTACTATATGATTACACAGCTTAGTACTCATTAACAGATGCAAGAGTACACATGTTTGGAGCTCTCTCTTTGTACAGCATCCTTCTTTCCTATTCTATATTTTGCAGATATAAGTTGCTACAATCTTTCAGAATTCTGCTCTCTGTCTTCTCAACCCAATGAGTCTGTATTATCCTGTTTTTCTCTCATTACATTGTGTTCCATAAAACCTCAAGGCAGAAAGTTAGTTCAATTATAGGGCCCCTGTTTCCCTTTTCTAAATGGTCAAAGTTCTGCACTGCCTGTTGTTCAGTATGTAAATAAAACTGTTTCATATATTTTATTCAGCTTTCCTATTTGTTTATGATGGGAGCCCACTCACATTTACATCATTACTGCCAGAAGAATTCTTGAGATGATTTTTATTTTAGGAAAATCACAATTGAAAATTAAATTGTTATTACTTTCCAGCCAGATCTAGTAATCTAAAATAGCAAATGATCTTTTCAATGATAAGAACATTTATCCACATAATACTCACTATGTATTTAGTCAATTAAAGACATTATTAATTTACTAGCAAAATAGGTTTATATATTCTAAGTATATTTACATCTATGGTAAAATCCCTATCAGAAATTCTATTTAAATTTTTTTTACTAGAATAGTAGTTCCTTAAACAGTAATGGGAAGAGGGGGAAAATGTGACAATAAGCATAAAGGTAACCAACCTGCTGCCATTTTTAATTAACTGAGGAGATAGAAGACAAGATACCCTGAAAAAAAATCATCAGTGATAACACAAAATATTTTTTAGTTAATAAATAATACAGTTTATTGTTGTTCTTGTGACCATGAAACCTTTTACTAGATGTATTGTACTTATGCCAAAAATGCCAACTATAAAGATCTTAAACTAGATTTATCTGATGGATCATTTAAGTAGAACTCAAGATCTCTTATACCTATTACTAAAGACAGTCACTTATCTGCCAGGAAAAGTCATTAGGTAGTGAGGGAGGAAAGAGATATAAACTATTCAGCTAGGTCAGCTGAATTTAACCAGCAAAGTATCAGGATAACACACATAACAGCCATCCCACACTTCATTTGTGTTCCTATCAGTTGGAGGAGTTCATAGAATCCCAAAAAATAACCTTGTTAAATTTAACCTCAGTATATCTGCAGAAGATTTAAGGACAATATGCTAGTTAGATGATCATTAACATCAAAGAGAGCACGATAAGTAATTATATTGTATAAGGATAATACATTATCCTTATACAAAGGACTTCTATACTTGAAATAGTAATGTGTATAGGGATCAGTCCAAGTGAAACTACTAATAAATGTGACTTCGGTGCATTTATATAAGCACACACATATAGTGTGTCATATCCAAAGATATATGCATCTTCACATTAACTAAATATTGACAGATTATTTACCAAGTTGACTTTATCAACTTACAATCACAACAGCAGGAACTAAAGGTTCTCTTTGATCTATATACTCAGCAATTCTCTGTAATACAAAACTTACATATTTGCCATTGTTACAAAATGAAATATTAGCAGGGTAAAAATTTACAATTTCTTATGTACTTATAAAATGAAGCATTTTTTCATATTTACTGGTCATTTATATCTTCTTGTACCCTCAAACAAGGACAAACATTTTCTTTTACATTGTAAATGATTATGGATTGTCCTGCGTTAATTTTTCTGTAAAAATGTTTTATATTCTAAAAATGTCTACCTTCTGTTTTTTTCTATATTAGTCTTTCAGCTTTTATGCTAGTTTTAATTTTGCTTTCAAAGGGTTTTGCAACTAACACCACAATCTTTTTTTAGCACATTTTCATCCATCTGTAGAAAGCCCTGTACCCATTAGCAGTCAATCAAAACCCATCATCCACTGACTCCACACATCCCTTCCCAGTTCTAGGCTTACCCAATGTACTTTTTAAATGAAAATATTAGAAGCCTACAGGAAAATTGTTGACTATATGCTAATTTTGAAACCCAGACCTTAACTTAATTCTTTTCTTTTAGTTCTAAATATTAAATATTTTTCTTTCTAACATTTTAGATGAATATACCATCTGAAATAAAATAACTGTGTACTCATTTTCAATTGTTATATGTCATATCATTTAACTCTTCTTTTGAATTGGCTCAAATTTTCAGAACAATGTTAAACATGAGTGATAATTATTGACACTCTTCCCACTTATCTTCAGTTGTTACATGATAACTTATTTATAATCAAATATAACAAAGAAAATATATAATTCCTCATATTAAGATCTGATTTATATATAATACATATAAGAACTGGTATTATTTAATATGTTAAGGAAGTATCATTCAATTCAAACTTCATTATGGATTTTCTTGTTTTTAATCTGTGATGAATCTGAATTTTTGATTTTTGGAGTATATAAAGATTATATGATTATCTTTTTTTAAAGATTTTATTTATTTACTTGAGAGAGAGAGAGAGAGGGAGAGAGTAAGTGAGAGCACAAGCAAGGGATAGGGGCAGATGGAGAAGGAGAAGCAAACTCCCAGCTGAGCAGGGAGCCCAACGTGGGACTCGATCCCGGGACTCCAGGACTATGACCTGAGTCCAAGGCAGATGCTTAACTGACTGAACCACCCAAGCATCCCTATAAAGATTATATGAATACCTTTACTGCCTTACAGATTTACAGATTTTCACATATTGAAAAGAAATAGCAGTGTTTCTATATGCAATTTCATATATCTATGTCTTTTCTTTTTAAAAGATAAATTACAGGGACGCCTGGGTGGCTCAGTTGGTTAAGCGGCTGCCTTCGGCTCAGGTCATGATCCCAGGGTCCTGGGATCGAGTCCCACATTGGGCTCCATCCCAGGGTCCTGGGATCGAGTCCCACATTGGGCTCCTTGCTCGGCAGGAAGCCTACTTCTCCCTCTGTCTCTGCCTGCCACTCTGTCTGCCTGTGCTCGCTCTCTCACTCCCTCTCTCTCTGACAAATAAATAAATAAAATCTTTAAAAAATAATAAATTACAGTTTTTATTTTTTAATTTTTTTTTCTAAAAAGATACTGGATTTAATGTCATTTCTATTTTTCTTTAGCTTTCCAAACATTTTATAATTTAATTTTATTAATTTATTTCTATTTGTGTGTATTTGTTATTACCTTTCCTTTCACTTCCTGATTTGAATGTTAAAATTATTAAATTTTCTATTTCTTGTTTTGCATTAGTCGATAACTTCCCTTCTGAATCAGTTTTGACTATAGCAGTGGTTTTTGGTATGCAAAGGTACTCTACATTTCCAATTTTATTTTACCTTTGGCCAAAAAAAATTTTTAAATTTCTGAATGATAGAGATTTTACTTTGCTTCTTGTTGTGATTTTTTTATTGCAATGCTATTATTATACTCCAAATATTCTTCAGTGCAATCAGAAAATATCTTAAGTATTTTTCCATGTTCAATTTATTGGTATGTTGCAATATAGCAACAGTTTCAAGTGCCTCATAAGAGTTGAGAAGACTTTTTAAATATTTTTAGATATCAAAGTTGGTAAATTCAGGAAAGACTTACTAATTATATAAATCAAATATTTATTTTAAATGTTTATTTTTGTCTGCATTTTTTGAAGATGTCTGAGATTTCTTAAAGTTTCTTGTTGCTGTTATGTTATCATCCATTTTTTTCCTTTCATCCTGATGATTTTTAACATTGTGTCTTTCTGTTTTAAGTATATGTCACCTAATAAATCTACAATGACCTTCCATTGCTTATTGACATCCTTTATCAACAAAAATGAGTTGCTCAATTTATTGTTATTTGCAATATTTTTTTGATACTGTAATGAAATTCTCTTTCTACTTACCTCTTTGTTCATTGTTTTCCACTCTAATCTTGCATAGTTGTTGCTATTAGATATTTCTTATGGATAGTATAATTATATCAGTTTTCTGTCCTTAATGATAATTTTTGTTTACTTTGTAGAGTTCAATTAATTTATATTTTATGAATTAAAATTTGCTGGTTTTATTTTTGTGTACTCTTGTACATCATTGATTTCATGAGTTATTTCTTGTATGACTTTATGAATTACTTTCCTTTTATTTTCAAAAAATGTTTGAATATGTATTTCTCAAATGCACAACATCCATACAGAATTATATTTATTTGCTTATTATGTGACATGAAAAAACTGTGATATTTCACTTTCCTTTTTCCATATTTGCATCCTTTTCTATTATTATAATTACATTAATTTATAGCCTTTTAAAAGACATTCACATAGATTTTATTCTTATATTGAAGTAATTTCAATGGTTATCTCTGTTACTTATTTTTTTTAGGACCTCATCAGTGCAGAAAGAGATTTTAGCATTTGGGGTTTTTTAAATTCCAGTATAGTATAACCTAAACTGTTATGTTACTTTCAAGTGTACAACATAGTGATTGAACAATTCCATGCATCATCTAGTGCTCATCTTGACAAGTGCACTCCTTAATCCCTATCACATATTTTACCCATCCCCCCCACCATCTCCCCTCTTGTAACCACCAGTTTGTTCTCTACAAGTAAGAGTCTGTTTCTTCGTTTATCTTTCTCTTTCTTTCTCCCTTTGCTCTTTTGTTTTGTTTCTACAATTCCACACATGAGTGAAATCATATGGTGTTTGTCTTTCTCTGACCAACTAATTTCATTTAGCATTAATTCTCTAGCTCCATCCACTTCATTGCAAATGGCAAAATTTCATTCTTTTTTATAGATGAATAATATTCCCTATTATATGTATATAAATTTCATATATATATATAGATTTCATATGTGTATATATGAAATCTCTTCCTTATTTCATCTATTCATCTATTCATCTATTGATGGACACTTAGAATGAATTCGTAATTTGGATATTGTAAACAATGTTGCAATAAACATAGGGATGCATGTGTATCTCTTTGAATTAGGGTTTTTGTATTTTGGGGGTAAATACTCAGAGACAGAGAGAGATAGTGAAAGAGAGCACAAGTAGGGAAGAGAGGAGTGCCTGGGTGGCTCAGTGGGTTAAACCTCTGCCTACAGCTCAGGTCATGATCTCGGGGTCCTGGGATTGAGCTTCCTGTCTGGCGCTCTGCTCAGTGGGGAGTCTGCTTTCCCCTCTCTCTCGGCCTGCTGCTCTGGCTGCTTGTGATCTCTCTCTTTCTGTCAAATAAATAAATAAATAAATAACAGAAAGAAAGAAAGAAAGAAAGAAAGAAAGAAAGAAAGAAAGAAAGAAAGAGAAATGGAGAGGAGTGGGTGAAGCAGTCTCCCTGCTGAGCAAGGAGTCTGATGCAGGGCTTGATAACAGGACCCCGGGATAGTGAACTGGGCCAAAGACTTAACTGACTGAACCACCCTGAGAAAAGCATTTTTAAAGATACAAGCATATTGAAGACTCTAGCTCCAGACTAAAACCCATGTGTGATTTTTTTTCAGGCCCAATGACAGGAAATTACAAAGTTCTACCTGGCAGGTCCTCTCCACACCAGGGTTGGTGGCAATCAGAGTGTGGGAGCTTCTTAGGGGAGTTGAGTCAAGGATGTAGCCCACCACCACCCTGCTCTTATGCACATCTGTATTCCTCTCCCAGGCACCTCCATTTGCAGACCTCTTTGCTGGGTCTCTCAGCTAAAACCTTCCCTAGTGCCTTTTTTTATAGGGAGAAGATAACCTTGAGGACACTTTTCTCCAGTGTGACCTAGGGCTCAGTACTTTCTACTCCTAGCCCTTCCTCCTTTCTTCCTCTTGACCTCTGGGTACAGAAAATGTCAGGAGCCTTTCATTTGGGACTCCTTAGACTAAAAAGGTGACTCCACATCAGAGCTCATCCACTGGGCCTTGCTGGCACTGCTACAGGAAAAATGAAACATGGGGGAGCTGGCACTTTCTGCTGTTTATCCTCTTGTTTCTGGGTACATTGAAGTTTGTGGTTCAAGGTCTGACAGTTATTTCACTTTGGCTTGTTCTAATCAACTACTCCCAAAATTAGCAAACTAGCTCTCTCCAGCTCTGCTTGGCCCTTGACATATGTCCTATAAAGATATTAAAAACCAAGTGGACTTCTACTAAGAACATGTTGCCTGTTGAGACATTTTGCAAGGCATGTTATATTTAATATTCAATATTATAAGTTAAGTCTCATTTCTAAAATCTTGGGACCAAACCTTTGTTTCTATTTTGACACTTTCCTTCTGAAACACTTCAAAGAATGAAATTACTTAAATGGTATGGGCATCGTAAAACAAAACAAAACAAAACAAAAACAAACAAAAAAACCCACTTCTATAAATATTGCCAATTTTTTCTCAAAGTTTATAAGTTTCCTTCACATGAGCAGAGTGACCAATTCAGATAACCCACACAAATGCTCATTTTTTTTCATCTGTGATCATTTGATGCATGAAAAATGATAATTCAGGTTTTTGTTTTAATATAACCTTTTTACCAAGGTAAAATGTTTTACAAGTGTCATACGATATTTCTAATTTTTCTTATTTAGTCTTGTTCTTCGCCTAGGGGATGCATGCATGCATGTGCGTGCGTGCGCGCGCACACACACACACACACACACACACAATTTATTTATTTTAAAACAGTTTTAGATTTCCAGAAAAATTGTGTAAAATGTACAGAAAGTTCCCATATAAACTACACCCAGTATTCCCTATTAACATCTTGTATCATAGGTCTGTCACAATTGACCAATATTAATACCATATGTAAATAAAGCCCATCCTTTACTTAGATTGTCTCAGTTTCTTTAATGTTTTTTTTCCTATTCCAGGATCCCATTCAGAATACCACATTATACTTCGTTGCCCTTTCTCTGTAGACCATTCTTGGCTCTAATGGTGGGGATTGTTGTGTTGGAAAATTGACTCCTTTATCATCATGTAATACCCCATTTCATCCTTGATAATTTTCCTTCTTCTGAAGTCTACTTTGTCTGAAATTACTATAACCACTCCAGCTTATTCTGATGATTGTTAGCACATGTGGTCGTCTTTTTTTTTTTTTAAGATTTTATTCATTCATTTGACAGAGGGAGAGAGACAGCGAGAGAGGGAACACAAGCAGGGGGAGTGGAAGAGGGAGAAGAAGGCTTCCTGCCAAGCAGGGAGCCCAATGTGGGGCTCAATTCCAGAACCCTGGGATCATGACCTGAGCAGAAGGTGGAGGCTTAACTACTGAGCCACCCAGGCGCCCCCCTGTGGTCATCTCTTAGGGCTGCTGTAAGGAACTACCGAGAATGGTGGTTTAAAACAACAGAAATCTTTTTTTTTTTTTTTTTTTTTAAGATTTTATTTATTTATTTGAGAGAGAGACAGTGAGAGAGAGCATGAACGAGGAGAAGGTCAGTGGAAGAAGCAGACTCCCCGTGGAGCTGGGAGCCCAGTGCGGGACTCCATCCCGGAACTCTGGGATCATGACCTGAGCCAAAGGCAGTTGTCCAACCAACTGAGCCACCCAGGAATCCCAAAACAACAGAAATCTATTCTGGTTCAGTTCTGGAGGCCGGAATGAGAGAAGGGTTATGAGCAGGGCCGTCCTTCTTAGGAAGGCTCCAGGGAAGAAGCCTTCTTTGCCTTTTCTGGTTTCTGGTGGGTGGTCAGTGGTCCTTCATGATCTTTGGCTTACAGTCACATTTCTGCAGTCTCTGCTTCCACTATCGCATGTTCTTCCTGAGTGTCTCTGTGTCCTGTGTTTTCATGGGTGCTTCCTAAAGGACACCAGGTTTTGGATTGAGGACCTATCCTAATCCAATACAACCTCACCTTAATTAATTACATCTGCAAAGACTTTTATTTCTGAGCAAGGTCACCTTCAAAGATTCTATATGGACATGACCTTGGGGTGGTCACTATTCACCAGGACAGCATATTTTTTTCTCCATCTTTTAACCTGTAAATTTGTTTTTATAGTGATTTTTTAATAGACAACATATAGTTGGGTAGTGTTCTTTTTAATCCAGTCTGATATCTCTGCCTTTTAATTGGTATATGTATTTCGTTCCCTTCTGAAGTGATTATTTATGTAGTTCGATTAATATATACAATCATTGAAAGTATTTTCTGCTTATTGCAGTTTTTTTTGTTTGTTTCTTTTTTATCCTTCCTGTCTTTTGTACTTTAATTGAGCGTTTTATATGAGCTCATTTATCTTCTCTCCTCACATGTCAATTATATTTTTTAGAAAATATTTTAGGGGATTTCTAAAATAGATACTCTTCCTAAAAATATATGTTGATGAAGTCCCAAAAGTTCATTTTCACTTTTGTTTCCTTTGCCTTTGGAGACATATCTTGAAAGAAGTTGCTGTGGCTGATATCAAAGAGGTTACTGCCTATGTTCTCCTCTAGGATTCTGATGAATTCCTGTCTCACATTGAGGTCCTTTATCCATTTCGAGTTTATATTTGTGTACAGTGTAAGAGAATGCTCGAGTTTCATTCTTCCACATATAGCTGTCCAATTTTCCCAGCACCATTTATTGAAGAGACTGTCTTTTTTCCACTGTATATTTTTTCCTGCTTTGTCGAAGATTATTTGACCATAGAGTTGAGGGTCGATATCTGGGCTCTCTACTCTGTTCCATTGGTCTATGTGTCTGTTTTTATGCCAGTACCATGCTGTCTTGGTGATCACAATTTGTAGTAAAGCTTGAAATCAGGCAACATGATGCCCCCAGTTTTGTTTTTCTTTTTCAACATTTCCTTAGCAGTTCAGGGTCTCCTGATTCCATATAAATTTTAGGATTATTTGCTCCAGCTCTTTGAAAAATACCTGTGGAATTTTGATCAGAATGTCATTAAAAGTATAGATTGCTCTAGGCAGTATAAACATTTTAACAATGTCTATTCTTCCGATCCAAGAGCATGGAATGGTCTTCCATCTTTTTGTGTCTTCTTCAATTTCTTCCATCAGTGTTCTGTAGTTCCTCAAGTACAGATCCTTTATCTATTTGGTTAAGTTTATTCCCAGGTATCTTATGGTTCTTGGTGCTATAATAAATGGAATCTATTCTCTAATTTCCATTTCTCTGTTTTCATTGTTAGTGTATAAGAAAGCCACTGATTTCTGTACATTGGCTTTGTATCCTGCCACATTACTGAATTGTTGCATGAGTTCTAGTAGTTTGGGGGTGGAGTCTTTTGGGTTTTCCATATAAAGTATCATGTCATCTGCAAAGAGAGAGAGTTTGACTTCTTCATTGTCAATTTGGATACATTTTATTTCTCTTTGTTTTCTGATTGCTGTTGCTAGGACTTCTAATACTATGTTGAACAAGAGTGGTGAGAGTGGGCATCCTTGTCGTGTTCCTGATCTCAACGGGAAGGCTGTGAGCTTTTTCCCATTGAGGATGATATTTGCTGTGGGTTTTTCATAGATAGATTTTATGAAGTTCAGGAATGTTCCCTCTATCCCTATACTTTTAAGCATTTTGATCAGGAACAGATGCTGGATTTTGTCAAATGCTTTTTCTGCATCAATTGAGAGGACCATGTGGTTCTTCTCTCTTCTCTTATTGATTTGTTCTATCACATTGATTGATCTGCAAATGTTGAACCATCCTTGCAACCCAGGGATGAATCACACCTGGTCATGTGGATAATCTTTTTAATGTGCTGTTGGAGCCTATTTGTTAGGATCTTGTTGAGAATCTTAGCATCCATATTCATTAGTGATATTGGTCTGAAATTCTCCTTATCAAAAGCTTCTGCACAACAAAGGAAACAGTCAACAAAACAAAGAGGCAAGCCACGGAATGGGAGAAGATATTTGAAAATTACAGTACAGACAAAAGGCTGATATCCAGGATCTATAAAGAACTTCTCAAACTCAACACACACAAAACAGATAATCATGTCAAAAAATGGGCAGAAGACAGGAACAGACACTTCTCCAATGAAGACATACAAATGGCTATCAGACACATGAAAAAATGTTCATCATCACTAGCCATCAGGGAGATTCAAATCAAAATCACATTGAGATACCACCTTACACCAGTTAGAATGGCCACAATTAGCAAGACAGGAAACAACGTGTGTTGGAGAGGATGTGGAGGAAGGAGATCCCTCTTACACTGTTGGTGGGAATGCAAGTTGGTGCAGTCACTTTGGAGAACAGTGTGGAGATTCCTTAAGAAATTAAAAATAGAGCTTTCTTATGACCCTGCCATTGCACTACTGAGTATTTACCCCAAAGATACAGATGTAGTGAAAAGAAGGGCCATCTGTACCTCAATGTTCATAGCAGCAATGGCCACAGTCGCCAAACTGTGGAAAGAATCAAGATGCCCTTCCACGGATTAATGGATAAGGAAGATGTGGTCCATATACACTATGGAGTATTATGCCTCCATCAGAAAGGATGAATACCCAACTTTTGTAGCAACATGGATGGGACTGGAAGAGATTATGCTGAGTGAAATAAGTCAAGCAGAGAGAGTCAATTATCATATGGTTTCACTTATTTGTGGAGCATAAGAAATAACATGGAGGACATGGGGAGATGGAGAGGA
>PISX010001947.1:0-44258 GCA_004024625.1 Mellivora capensis | reverse complement strand
CCATGAGAGACTATGGACTCTGAAAAACAACCTGAGGGTTTTGAAGGGGCGAGGAGTGGGAGGTTGGGGGAGCCTTGTGGTGGGTACTATGGAGGGCACGTATTGCATGGAGCACTGGGTGTGATGCATAAACAATGAATTCTGTTACACTGAAAAGAAATTAAATTAAACAATGGAAAAATATATGTTTATGTATGTATATATTCTTTATAATATGTACACACACATATATATATATTCTTTTAAAAATATTTTATTTATTTATTTGTCAGAGAGAGAGAGCAAGACAGAAAACAAGCAAGGGGAGTGTCAGACAGAGGGAGAAGCAGGCTGCCTGCAGAACAAGGGGCCCAATTCAGGACTCGATCCCAGGACCCTGGGTCATGACCTGAGCTGAAGGCAGACATTTAACTGACTGAGCCACCTAAGCATCCTAATATATATTCTTCCAGTATAAATTTTAACTGAGTTAAATCTATCTTCAAAGACAGTATGTTACTTCACATACAATACATTTATCTTACAACTGAATATTTCCAATTTCTATTCTTATCTGTCATTAATTTCAATTATTCATCTGCTATAATCACTTAATACACTGCCACTATTACCACTTTAAAGAAATAGGTATATTTTAGGTCAATTAAGGAGAAGAAAAATAAAATATTTTATCTTAATTTATAACTTCACTGATACACTTCTTTTCTTCTTGTCAATCCAAACTTCTGGCCTGTATAATCTTCTTTCTTCCTAGTGAATTTCTTTTAACATTTCTTGTATGGCATGTCTCTTGATGATATATTCTTTCAGTTTTTATTCACCTCAAAAACATTTTTCCTTCACATTTGAAGGATAATTTTACTGGATATGGAAATCTAGTTTGTTTGTTTGTTTTCTTTCAGCACATTTAATATTTCATTCCACTCTTTTCTTGGTTGCATGATTTCTGACTAAAAGTTCACTGTATCTCACTTTGGGTACTTTTTTCTTCCTTCCTCTGGCTATCATTTTTTTTCCCCCGGAAAGAGAGAGAGAGAAGCCAATGCTTGGTTGGGGGCCAGTGCAGGGCAGAGGCAGAGGGAAAGAGATTCAGAAAAAACCCCAATGGCCAGTGCAGAACCCAATGCAGGGCTGGATCTCATTACCCTGAGATCATGACCTGAGCCTGAATCAAAAGCCAAATGATTCACCGACTAAGCAACCCATATGCTCCATCCTTCCGTCTGCTTTCAATATTTTCTTTTTGTTTTTGGTTTCCTGCAGTTTGTGATATATCTATGTACTGTTTGTCTTTAATGTGTTTTGGGGTTTTTTGTTTGCTTGTTTGTTTGTTTGTTTGTTTTTGTATTTATCCTTGGAATTATCTGAACTGCTAGGATCTGTTCTTTGGTGTGTCTGTCATTAATTTTGGACTTCAGATATTCTCACTTCAAATATTTCTTATATTTTATGTTCTCTTACCTGTTCTCATAGTCCAATAATGTGCACGTGACACCTTTTAAAGTGGTCCACTGTTTCTTTCCATTGTCTTTGCATTTCGGTTTGATCATTTTATCTTGTTCTCCCTGAGATCATTCATCCTTTCCTTGGACATACATGCCAGGGTACTTATAAACCCATGAAATACATTTTTTAATTTTTTTTCTTATTTTTATATTTATAGCATTTCCTTTGATTCTTTCTTGGACATCCACCTTCTCGCTTGTATTATCCATCTGCTCTTGCATATTTTTACTTTTTCCATTAGAGCCCTGAACATATTGATCATAGCTATTTAAATGCCCTCTTGAGTAATTCCAACATCTGTGTCATATCTGAGCCTGGGTCCGTTGCTTGCTTACCATCACCAGATTATGCTTTTACTTTTACCTTTTGGCATTCCTTGTGCTTTTTGTGAAAAGCTGGACCTGTGTCAGGTAAAGAAAGCTGAGGTAATGAGGCCTTCAGTGTAAGAATATATGATAATCTGGATAGAAGTTGACCGGGGGAACCAGGGATTTCAAATTCCTCTAGTATCCTTGTTTTTGTCTCCTCTCTTCAATGTGGGCTTCCTGTTCACTCTTCTTTAGAGACTGCCTCTTTCAGATTTGAGTAATTCACTGTGATTCTACTGAAGCCCTGCTGGTATGGTGGTCAGGTATGGAGGAAAAGAAGCATTTCATAGTATTGTGATCAAATCTCAGGGTGATAAGGGTGGTATGAGGCTCAGACAAAATTTTCCTTGGAAACTAGGCCTTCCTTTCTTAGAGAGAAGGCTCTGGGAGTAATTCAACATAGTTAAGTTTCCCCTCCTCATGTCAGAACCACTAGGAAATGTTCCTCAGATCTTCACTATGAGAACCAGGTGGCATTTTGGGAGGTAAAATCCACAAAAGTGTAGTCATCCCCAAACTGTGACTCAGACCCTCAGTAGGCCTTCCATCTTACTCTATTCCACAGTCTAACAATTGATTCAACTTTCCCTTTGAGAGTTCCAGCCTGATTATGATGTCAGTGGCTTCTGCTCCAAGATGCATGTTTCTCTTCATAGACTCCTATACCCTGTATCTCCAGATTTCAGCGTAGTGACTTAACTGGGACCTCAGTTCTCTGATGCCTCTAAAAAAACTGTGAATTTACACAGTGTTCAGATTTTTCTTGTTTGGAAAATGGCAGTGATTACTTCCAACCTCCTTTACATGTCAGGGCTGAAATCAGAAGTCATATTTTTCTATTAAAAGCAATCTGTAAATTTGCTTATACAGTCTAAAGATGTTCTCGTATTTTTATATTTCAGTTATAATTCCAAGTGAGATCCTTAAATTGTATTTTTAATATAAGGTATTGATCTACCAACATTGATTGTTATATTTTGAGGAATGGTAATCAAGAATGAGCTATTAGGGCACCTGGGTGGTTCAGTCAATTAAGTATCTGCCTTCCACTCAGGTGGTGATCTTGGGTTCCTGGGATTGGGCCCAGGGCTCCCTGCTTAGCAGGTAGTCTGCTTCCTTCTCTGCTCTTGTCCCTCCCTTCCCCCTTGTGCTCTCTCTCTCTTAAATAAATAAAAAATCTTTTAAAAAAGAATGACCTATAAAAATACTTGACAATATGATTATTTGTTGCCACTGTAGTAATCATCATGCATTTTATGACAGTGACCTAGGTAACATCAGACTTTAAAACATGTGTCATTTGGTTGGTAATTGGAAGATAAGAAATAAATGCAAATGTCATATATTAATACCAGTAACTAACAATGTATATAGACCCTTTATCTTTAAATATATTTATCTTTATTTCATCTCTTAAAAATAATGCAAATGATAAATATCACTGTAGGAAAATAAAAATATAAGATTGACTTAAACCCAACCAAAAATAAAACTGTTATCATTTTAGTGTATATCCTTGATTTTTTCAAAGGTCACTATGTATATATATATATGTATACAAATTACTCTGGGAGAATGGGATTTTGTAATTGGCTTCATAACAAACTAAATGATGGAGGAAAAGTGAAATGGGGGAAATTGGAGAGGCAGACAAACCATGAGAGACTGTGGACTCAGAAACAAACTGAGGGTTTTGGAGGGGAGGGGAGTGGGGGTTTGGGTGAGCCTGGTAGTGGGTATTAAGGAGGGCACATATTGCATGGAGCACTGGGTGTGGTGCATAAACAATGAATTTTGGAACACTGAAAAAATAAAAAAATTAAATTAAAAAAATTTAAATTTAAAAAATTGTAAAAAAAAGCCTAAATGGTATATTATTAACATATTTCCAAAAATTAATAAACTTCAAAATCATTATTGGTCCCTAAATAGTAATTCTTATACAATAATCTATTTAACTTATTCCCTGTTATTAGTTACACAATAATTTCCCATTTTTACTTATAAAAAAACTATGATGTAGGAACTTCTAAAACATCACTTTCATCTTGTCTACTTGTTTCCTTTAGATGAAGTTTTTAACAGTGGAACTGTCAGTTCAAATGGCAAGCTTCTCACTGAGATTCCCAGAAAGTATTGACTCTGTACCCCAGAAAGCAGCTGACAGCTCTCTCCCTCAAGCATTAAGTGAGTGTATCTTTTGTTCACATTTGAACCAAAGAGATTCCATTTTTTGGCAGTGTATATTCTATATATTGTTAAATGCAATATATGGGTTTTAATTGTAGTTTTAACTTGATTTTTGTTATTACATTTATTACTTATTTAACTTACTGATTATTATTACATTTGTTATATACATATTATCCATACACTTATACTCTTATTTATTCTCCTTTTGTGAATTTTTATTCATTTGCTCATTTTTCTATTGATATTTTTGTATTTTTCTTATTGATTTTTATTATGTTATGTTAGTCACCATATCATTCGTTTTTGATGTAGTGTTTCATGATTCATTGTTTGCGTATAACACCCAGTGCTCCATTCAATAAGTGCCCTCCTTAATACCCACCACCAGGCTCACTTAAGCCCCCCCCCTCAGTTCTAAAACTCTCAGTTTGTTTCTCAGAGTCCACAGTCTCTCATGGTTCATCTCCCCCTCCGATTTCACCCTCTTCATTTTTCCCTTCCTTCTCCTAATGTCCTCCATGCTATGCCTTATGTTCCACAAATAAGTGAAACCATATGATAATTGATTTTTAAGAAACTTTTAAGACAAATCTTTGCCAAAGAGATTATGGGATTGATAATTAATACTTATTAAGTGCTTTTTGTATGCCCAGCATTGAGATAATTGTTCTTTATATAGTGTCTCACCTCACATAAACCCTTGAATGATGTGTAAGAGTGGGTGCATTTATAACATTCATGGTATGTGTGAGGAAACTAATGTTTGAAGAGGTGAATGCTGCTGGAGCAACTACTGAGTACCCAAATCTGTCCCTCCAGTTATCGAATTACATCTTTGTAGCTGACTCTCAGTAAATTTAATAATTCTTATATGTTATTAGCTACTAGGATGTTTTTAAAAATTTGTGATCTCATCGTTCATATCCATTGTTCATTATAACAGAATAGATTTAAAAAAAATATTTTATTTATTTATTTGTCAGAGAGAGAGAGAGAGCAAGCAGGGGGAGCAGCAGGCAGAGGGAGAAGCAGGCTCCACTGAGCAAGGAGCCTGACGTGGGACTCGATCCCAGGACTCTGGGGTCATGACCTGAGCTGAAGGCAAACGCTGAACCAACTGAGCCACCCAGGTGTCCCAACAATAGATTTTTAAAAATATAATCTGGATACTATTTTTTATGTCTTTCTAAAGCTGCACATAACTTCTTCCAATTTGGAGTTTTTCTTTTCACATTTTTTTATAATGTTTTCAAATATGTGTTAATTTTTGCTATTCAATTTAAATTAATAATAACTAATTAAATTAGGCTAACTAAATATTCAAATTTATCCATCTTGTCTTTTATGACTTGTGCTTTTTGTGTTTTAAGAAACTCGTACCTTCCACTACTATCATCAAGATATTCTTCTTCTTTTTTTTTTTTTTTCTGTTCCATTTAAGACTTAAGTAGACTTTTCCCCTCATTTTTATGTCTTGGGTCCATCTGGTACTAATTTTGAGCAAGGTGTATGATAAAGACATAGTTTATTGTTCTCCACATGCATAGCCAGTTGTCCCAGCATCATGTGTTAATGAGTGCAGACTTTCCTCTATGATTTATGGTACCACCTCTCTCACATTCCATATTCATGTTCTTGTTGCCCTATTTAAATAAAAATTTTTAAAAAACACAGAAGCAGATATGAGAATCCAGATATATTTTATTATAACAAACATTAAAAATGTTGCTAAAAATAAAAAATATATGCATATGTTCTTTATTCATAGATTATGAACAAACCACAAAATGATTGTTCTTTGCACTATACGCTTCAAGCAACTTTTTAGCATACTTCTCATTACAGGAGCAGCCTTATCCAATTTCAAGTTTTGGTTGAACATGTTCTGCCATTTTTCCAAAAGAATCAAATATATAAAGTATATTTGTAATCACAGCTCCCTGTTTCTTCAACATATATGTATTTATATTTCTCAAAATAAATATTTTATACAGGTTGAATTCATGCAGGTGAACTTTGACTAGAAACCTCTCTATATTGATCTCTGTTACTAGAATTGGAATTGTAGGATTTCTGGTCTGGTACATTGGCTTATATGCCTCCCCTGTGCCATAGTTTTATTTACCATAGCTTTGTCATGACCCCTGATAAGGGGTATGTCCCTACTTAATACTTCTCTACTTTGTTTTTTTTGGCTTCTCAACTTCTCTGTATAAATTTTAGGATTGAAAGGTCAAGTTTCACAAAGAGGCCTGTTAAGTATCTAGAATTGTGTTAATTTACAGGTAATTTTGAGGAGAAAAGCAGCTTTTATTTCTCCACGTATGAACATAATATATCCTCCCTTTATTTAGGCCTTCATTTATGTCTTTCAATAAAATTTTTATCTTCCCACAAGGTCTTCGTATTTGCTTAGTAAAAATATGTACTTAAGTACCTTTGTAGCAAGATACTCCTCAGCAAAAACTTGGCAGGGTTTTTTGTTCCTATAAATTGTAGCTTTTCTTAAAATTCTTATTTCCTAACAAATCATTGCTGAGGAAATCAAATACTCTAGAATGAGACTAAGTTTGAATCCTTGCTTTGTTATTATTAATGTGTCACCCTAAGGGTAAACAATGATTATGTGTGACAAATAAGTTTTAGTTCTTTGTCTTATGTCCTTTGACCTTTAATTTTTTTTCTATTATCTTATTCTTCTGGTTAGTAGCTCTAGCATTCTATTAAGTACAAACATTGATAGCAGTTATTAATTACTCAATGAGAATGTGTTTATTGCTTCATTATTAACTATAATCTTAGTAGAGATATATAATCTATTATCTACTTTGGGAAGCTATCTCCATATCATATTACATTTAAAAAAAATTGAGCTAGTATTACATTTTACCAAATTCATTATCTTTTGAGATAAAGATATTCTACTTTTTTCCTTAAATTCAATTTTTATTGCGGCATAACATATGCAAAGTAAAATACCACATTATGAATTTTATTTTATTTTATTTATTCATTTATTTATTTATTTTAAGAAAGAGTGAGTTGGAGGGAGGGGCAGAGGGAGAGAGAGAACCTTAAGCAGGTTCCATGCCTAGCATGGAGCCTAATGTGGGTTCCGTGTGGGGGCTCGATCTCACCAACCTGAGATCATGACCTGAACTGAAAGCAAGAGTTGGATGTTTAAACAGTTGAACCACTCAGGGCCCCTGATTTTTACATTTTTGAGTTCTAGCTTTGTTACATTCTAGTAAAGACTGGTATACTTTTGTTCTGGTTGGCTTCCATGGATGTACTTGACACTTTCAAGACTTGCTTTTAAGCTTTTATAATGGTGGATCCGGGGTAGATTTTCCACTAGGTCTAGTTTAGCCCTATAATTAAGACATCATCTTTCTAGAGTCACCTGAATATCTCATGTATTTAAGGAGTTTTCTTCACTCTGGATATTGGGAATTCAATTGATTCTTGACTGTGTGTAATCTCTTAGAATTGTTTGAGTCTTTTCTGCACATTTTTCTTTGCTTGGCCATATAGAGTTCTACACGATGCCTATGCAGAATGACATTGAACCAAAGACCCAAATGTACTTTCAACCAAAGACTCAAGTGTACAAAAATGTACCACATCTCTAAACCTCTTTTTCTGGGTACCTGCTTCTGGTCTGAGACTCTTGTCTCCAAGTTAAGATAATCTTAGTTTCTCAGAGCTGCAATTCTTGCTCTTCTACTCAACCATGCTGCCAGTCTCTCTTTGGATTACCCTTTCTTGCACCACGGTCTGGAAATTACTCCAGGTGGAATTTGGGTGATCATAAGGGACATCTCATGGGCTTTCCATCTCTGAGTGATCTCAGTTCTGAGCCCACTAAAGTCCCTAGGTAGAATGTACTAATAACTTGCTGCTCAGCACAACCCTAGCTGCTGCTGTGTGGGATACACTTTCTGCATCACTTCTTTACATTTCCTGAGATGATCCAGACCAGGTAAGGTAGGGAGATGTTCTGTGGGGGCCACAAAACACCTTACATTTTTGTGACTAGTTTCTTAATATATGACCTACACAATATATGAACTACATAAAACTCCTATTTTTAGATTTTTCAGGTGCAAAATTTACATACAGACTGGAAGTGGGGAAAAAGTCACCTAGGAAAAATAAGTATAATCACAAATCTTTTTTTTTTAATAATCTTGACAACATACACAAACTTTCAAATGAGACTAAGCAAGTAGTTCTAAGATAAAATACACACCTCCAAGGTTGAGACCATACATTCACCCAAATCTTTCATGGTTTGTCAGATGCACACAAGCCATGAATGGAGCTGTGGCTACTATATGGTATTAATAGATAACACAAATAACAAAGATAAATAAGTCAGAAGCTACTTGATGCCTTTATTTCATTTAATAAGAAAAAGAGTCAGGTGGTATAGTGAGAAGCTGTGCTTCTCATCTTTATGGACATTTACATGTGGAATTGATAAATACAGGAGACCCTGCCTTGGATTCTGCCAGTGGCTAAAAGGAAAACAAATATTGGTGGCACCTTCATGGTGTTGTTACCATTGCTGTAAAGCATGGATGACATGAGGAACACTGCACAAGAGAAGCTTGAACACAAATTTCCCTTGGAAATCTGAGGTAGTTTTTATAATTACCACCCATACCTTTATTTGGCTCCGAAGTAGGATTGATTGCAAAATTCAATATTAGAGTTTGACTCATCCTATCTAAACAATATAATCTAAAGTCATATTATGCTTCATTTCTGCTGTAAGTAAAATTAGATTGAATTGCATCACAATAGAGAGGAAATTCACCCTTACGTTTTTTGGTGTTGTACAGCAGATACAAATATAACTGTGAAGCCAATGACATACTGCACTGAATGTGAGGTTTTGAAGGCAAAGAAACTATCTCAATATAAGCTCAAGATATACTTGGGTTTGCTCCTGGGAAACTACACTAATTCTCTAAATATTCCACTTTGGTTTGAAGATGCTCATTAACCATTCTGTTTACAGGGTTTAGTTAAGCTCCTCTGAAATTGGATATTGTCCTGTGGGGGAGGGAGCTGCAAATTCAGTAATCACATCCTATGGAACTTGACATGCACTGGTTTCTCTGCCTGTTGTCACTTTCATTCCAAGGACTGACCTTGGGCTACTCTTGCAATGGCACTCTTGTAGCTGCAGCACCTTTGGATTTCCTGATATCCCACTTTCTTCTTGTCTATATTAATGGTTTCCACAGGAAGTCAGCAAGATGCTCCTCTGCAGGGAGGAGGATTAGAGGACTAGAAGATTTTTTAAAAAGATTTATTTATTTATTTGAGAGAGAGAGAGAAGGAGAGAGAGAGGATGAGAGGAAGGGGCAGAGGGAGAGAATCTCAAGAAGACTCCCTGCTGAGTTTGGAGCCTGATGCAGGGCTCCATCTCACAACCCTGACATTATGACCTAAGCCAAAATCAAGGGTCAGCCACTTAACCAACTGAGCCACCCAGGCACCCTGGGACTAGAGAATATTTTAACCTTAAAAATTGTCATCTGTTTAATGTATTTTATAAAAAAAATGAAATATAGGGACACCTGGGTGGCTCAGTCAGTTAAGCCGCTGCCTTCGGCTGGGGTCATGATCCCATGGTCCTGGGATCGAGGCCCGCATCGGGCTCCTTGTCCAGCAGGGAGCCTGCTTCTCTCTCTGCCTCTGCCTGCCACTCTGCCTGCTTGTGCTCTCTTTATGACAAATAAATAAATAAAATCTTAAAAAAATGAAATATATATGGGCCTTATTTCATTATTTTACTGGTAATATGTGTGATCAAAAATGCTTAGTGACTGGTTTACCAAAGGCTGTTCTTGATCCACATTTTCCTAACCTACCATGGTGGCTGTATAGTAGCCCTTGACGGTCCATGGAAACTCTCAGTTTTGCATTTCTGATTGGTAATCTAATGCTGGGCATGTTCTGTGCTGATAGTATCATGCCAGGCGATGAGCAGCTTTCCTGGGGAGCACGGAAATAGCTGAATAGTGAGTTTTAGAGACAAGGGAAGATGTGTATTGACACTTGTCACTAACTAGCAAAATTCAGCCACTATGAGGAAATGCTTCAGGGAACATGAGAATTGACACCAACAGCAGTACTAGAAGGGAAACTTAGTTCTCAGCAAGTCAGAGGCCAGAATTGTTCAACAGGGCACTACTGTGGTCTGGAATCAAGCCCAGGAATGTTAACATTCTGCAAGCATAAACAATAAGATTAGGGAGAAACCTTTCCTTATTTAGCACTTTCCATTTTGTTTTCAAAGTAATTCTGTCAGTGAATTGTGGGTGATGATATTGAACAAGAATTTACTCTTTCTTTTATCTTTCATATACAATCACATGAAAAAATAAATAAAGAACAAGAACATTTTCACTGGAAAGAACATATGTTTACTATATCACTCAAATAAGGAAATTAGTTACCAATGAATGCGTGTTTTTTACTTGATGGTCCTAAAAATTTCTCAATTTGACTCGTACAAATTTGGTACAGTTATCTACCTTCCAAATCAATAAAAAGATATTTTGATTCCCGGACCCATAAATCATTCAGTAAAATACTTTTTAGAGTCAAAAATATAACCCAAATTTCCACTGTCAGCTATGAGTGACCCGCTTTCAGGGGACCAATCTTCCTACTTAGAACAAGTGGAAAGAAAGGATAAAAATAGAAAAAAATATATATATGAGAGGGTACTAGAGAGCAATTAAGGTAGCCAGGATTTGAAAGGCCAAAATATTGGAAACAGGGAAAGTTCATTGAGAGGAACATGACCTTCTATGCTATGTTTGTTCTCTTCCATCTGTCAGCCTTTTAGTGTGCTCTCCCAGACTTCCAATTACCAGTATGTGCATCTCCAAGTCTGATGACTTGTTTTATTCTGGAACCTCAGAATTCTGCTCTAAGTGGTGACAGGATATACATTGGAAGGAGGGAATGTTATCGACATTGCCTCCCTTCCAAAGCAGCCCTTGGGAGTTAGTATAAGATGACGCCAAATCTCTCAACTATTGAATATGATAATTCTGAGATATGTGTCTTGCATCACGTTCCACCATCCCCCTGAAGAATTCAGCCCCAGTTGTCTAATATGGCAGTTGACTAAGTTGGTTGACTTTTATGAGCTATTTTCCCTTCTTTATAAACATTTCCCACGCCACTACCAATATCTGATGCACCGCCCAAATAAATAACATTTACTCTAATACTTAACTCATGGTTTGCTTCTATAGAAGCCTAACTGATTATTTATAAGCTATGTGGGTGCTGAGTCTGTGAAATTGAACAGAAAGCAACTGCTAAGAGGCAGAGAAACCAAAAGAACTTTCAGATATCTCACAGGGCTAATGAGACAAAAATTGAGTTCAGAGCTACCAAAGGGTGAGGACCTAAGGGGTCAAAATCCTGGAAAAAAAGAGAAGTGCAGACAAGAATATGCTAAGACATTTGCCAATTCCTAAGCAGCATTGTAGAAGCAAGAGGCAGAGAGGCTGAGCAGGAGGCCAATAATAGCGGGTTGGAAAGCTAAGGAGAGCTACCAACACTCTCCTTACTCTGAGGAGACAAAATTTGGAGTTCAGGGCCAGCCAAGATGGAGAAACCCTGGTAAATACACTCGACTTTCATTTGTGGCCCTTAAGAACTGCAAACTAAGAGAAAGGACGAACTAGAAATAAAACAAAGATATGATCAAACTCAGCTCCATGCCTGACTACATTAAAATGATCTGTTCCTACTGTGTTACTTACAGAAACCTGAAGAATATCTTTCCTGTGGTAGAAATATTAAATAGAACACTTGCAACATTTAATATACAATGTCAAGCAAGAAACTTTATCTAGACCTGTGCAGTCCAGTGTGTTAGTCATAAGGCACATTTGTCTATTTACATTTAAATTTATTAAAAGTTTATAAAATAAAGGATCAGTTCTTTAGTCATGCTAGTCATATTTCACAGTGCTCAATAATTGCAGGTGGATAGTAGCTATGGATTTGGACAACAAATATATAAATATTTCTGTCTTCACAGAAAGTTCAATTGGACAGTGCTGATCTAGAGCTTTTATATTTCAAAACACATGTCTAGCATTGAATCAAATTTGAGAAACATACCACGATCTAGAACCAGTAAAAAAAAAATAATAAAAATAAAACAATTATGATCCAGATAGCAGAATTATCGATGCAGACTTTAACAAAACTTTGATTAACATGCTTAGGAAATATATCAAAGATGGAGAAATACTTCATAGAATCAATATCTATATAAGAGAATTAAACAAAAATTCCACAACTGAAAAGTACAATGACACATTAAAAATGGGTTTAACAGCAGACTGAGATTTAGCTGAAGAGAGGAATTATTACCTGATGATATATCATTTGGAAAAAAACAGATTAAAGCATGGAAAGGGAAAAAAGCATGGAAAGGGAAAAAAAAGAATAAAAGACATGAGATAACAGTAAAAAGATATAACAATTATAATTAAATATACAGACGGGGACGACAGATATAATGGTGTGGAAACAATATTTGTGGAGATAATGGCTGAGACATTTCTAAAATTTATTAAAAAAAAAGGATCAAGCCACAGATTCACAAAAACTGAAACAAAATCAAGATAAATAAAGAGAAAAGTGCACTTAAATACATCACAGTAAAACTTTTGGACATCAAAATCAAAGAAAAATCATAAATACTTGTCTGAAAATGTAAAAATTAATGCCAACGTGCAACAATAAGACCGACAATAGACTTCTGAATAGAAACAGGAAAACAAAGAAGACAATAAATAAAGTGAAGAAAGCAAGTAGCTGCCAACAAAGAATTTTATACTCTCTGAAAACACTCTTCAATTTTGAAAAAAAAATAAAGATTTATCACACAAAAAACTTGGAGAAATCGTTGCCAGCACACTTACACTATGAGATATACTAAAAAGAGCCTTACAAGGACACAAAATCTAAATGCTGAGAGACACATGATATTGTAGAAAGAAACAATTGCTACATTTCTGATAAGTATGTAAATAAATCTGAATTAATACTGGATTTATAAAATATACTAATCTAAAAATAACAACTTGTAGGAGTATAGAATGTATAAAGCATTTAAATTAATGATAATAATAATTGTCTTGAAAGTGAAAAATCATGTCTGATACTAATAAAGATGTCTATTCTAATTGTTATGGTAATCAATAAATGAATAATATAGCTAAAACCAAATCCTGAGATACTTAAAGATAAATCTCACAACACAACAAAGAAAACCATTAACAAAATGGCAAGACAACCTACTGAATGGGAGAATTATTTGCAAATGATATATCCAATAAAGACTTAATATCCAAAATATATAAAGAAACTATACAATTCAACATCCAAAAACAACAACAACAAATCATCTGTTATAAATGGAACTGAGTAAACATTTTTCAAAAAAAGACATACAAATGTCCAACAGACACATGAAAAGATGCTCAACATCACTTATCTTCAGGAAAATGCAATGAGATATCACCTCACACCTGTCATAATGACTAGAATCAAAAAGACAAGAAATAACATTCTTGGTGAGGTTGTGGAGAAAGGGAAACCCTCTTACACTGTTGATGGAAATTTAAATTAGGCAGTCACCATGGAAAACAGTATGAAGATTCCTCCAAAATCTAAAAATAAAGTAACCATATGATCCAGTAATTCCATTACTAGGTATCTATACACAAAAAAGAAAAAACGTAATTCAAAAAGATAAATGCATACTTATTGTTTATTGCAATATTATTTACAATATTTATGAAAATGAAACAACCCAGGTGTCCAACCATAAATGAATGGATAAAGAAGATGTGATATATATATATATATATATATATATATATATAAAATAGAATATTATTCATCCATAAACAGGAATGGGATCTTGTCATTTGCAACAACATGGATGGACCTAGTGGGTATAATGCTAAGTGAAATAAGTCAGTCAGAGAGAGGCAAATACCAAATGATTTCACACATATGAGAAATTTAAGAAACAAAGCAAAGAAGAGAAAAACAAAAACAAGAAAAGACTCAAATATAGAGAACAAACTGGTGGTCGCCAGAGGGGTGGTAGATGGGAGGATGGATGAAATAGATAAAAGGGATGCAGAGTATCCTTATCATGTTGAGCACTGAGTAGTGTATAGAATTATTGAATCATTATATTGTACACCTGAAAATAATATAACACTGTATGTTAATGATACCTCAAGAAAAAAAAGATAAATCTAACAAAATCTGTCCAAGATTTGAATGAGGAAAACCACAAAACTACAACTCTGATGAAAGAATTAAAGACCTATATAAATGGAGAGATATTCCATGTACATAAATAGGAAAACTTAATATTATCAAGATGTCAATTCTTCCCAACTTGCTCTATAGATTCAATGCCATCCCAATCACTGTCCTAGAAAATTATTTGTATCTATTGAAAAATGGATTCTAAACTTTATATAGAAAGGCAGAAGACCCAAAATAGCCAACACACTAGTGAAGGAGAACAAAATTGGAGGACTGACGCTACCCAAATTCAAGACTTAACTATAAAGATACAGTAACCAAGATCGTGTTTTTGGTGAAAGAATGAACAGATACATCTATGGTATAGAATAGAGAGTGTAGAAATAAATATAGCTAACTGGTCTTGGACAAAAGAGCAAAGACAATGCAATGAAGGAAGAATAACCTTTTCAACGAATAATGCCAAAACAACTGGGTATTCACATACAGAAACCAACCTACAAAGATTGTACACCTTTCAGAAAAATTAACTGAAGAAGTATCATGGAGTTAAATGTAAAATGCTAATCTATAAAACTCTTAGAATATAAGATAGGAAGAAATTTAGGTGACCTTGTGTTTAGTGTTGAACTTTTAGATACAATACAAAAAGCATAATCTATAGGAGAAAAAAATTGACTAGTTGGACTTGATTAAAATAAATAACTTCTGCCCTGCATAAAACACTGCTAAGAAAATGAGAAGACAGGGCACCTGGGTGGCTCAGTGGGTTAAGCTGCTGCCTTCAGCTCAGGTCATGATCTCAAGGTCCTGGGATCAAGTCCCACATCAGGCTCTCTGCTCAACAGGGAGCCTGCTTCCCCCTCTCTCTCTCTGCCTGCCTCTCTGTCTACTGTGATCTCTCTCTGTCAAATAAATAAATAAAAATCTTTAAAAAAAATAAAATGAGAAGACAAGCCACAGACAGGTAAAACATGTATCTGATAAAGTACTGGTATATAATTATACAAAGAACTTTTACAATTCAACAATAACAACTCAATTAAAACATGAGCAAAAAATTATGAACAGACCTCTAACCAAAGAAGATATGCAGATGGCTAATAAGCATATGGGAAGATGCTCAACATTATATGTCATCAAGGAATTATGACAACTGTTGTTTTTAATTAAAACAACAATGCAACACCACTGTATACCTATTAGAATGGATAAAATCCAAAGCATGGACAACACCAAATTCCAAAAAGGATATGGATCCACAGGAATTCTCACTTGTCCGCTTGTTCGAATGCCAAATTGTACAACCACTTTGGAAGACAGTTTGGTGGTTTCTCACAAAACTAAACCTACTCTTACCATATGATCCAACAATCACATTTCTTGATATTGACCCAAATGAACTGAAAACTTAAAACCCATGCAAAAACTTGTGCATGAATGTTTACAGTAGCTTTATCATAATTGCCAAGGTTTGGAAACAACCAAGATGTCCTTAAATAAGTACATACATAAATAAACTGTGGGGATGCCTGGGTGGCTTAGTCTGTTAAGCATCTGCTTTCAGCTCAGGTTATGATCCAGGGGTCCTGGAATTGAGCCTCAAGTTGGGCTCCCCGCTTGGCAGGGAGTCTGCTTTTCCCACTGTCCCTCCCTCTGCTCCTGTTCCTTCTCTCTCTCTCTCTCTCAAATAAATGAAATCTTTAACAAATAAATAAACTGTGGTACATCAGTACAATGGATAATTATTCAGTTATAAAAAGGAATGAGCTATCAAACCACTCAAATACATGCAGTGTTCAAAAATTTATCACTTTTGTAAACACCCAGTGCTCATCACATCATATGCCTTCCCCAGTGCCCATCATCCAATCACCCAATCCCTCCAACCACCTCTCCTTCAGCAGCCCTCAGTTTTTTTTTTCCCATAGTGAAGAGTCTCTCTTGATTTTTCTCCTTCTCTGATGACTTCCCATTCTGTTTTCCCTTCCTTCCTCTAGGGTTTTCTGTTCTCTTTCTTATGTTCCACATATGAGTGAAACTATATGATCATTGTCTTTCTCTGACTGACTTATTTCACTCAGCATAATCCCCTCCAGTTCCATCCACATCAGTGTAAATAGTAAGTGTTCATCCCTTCTGATATAATATTCCATTGTATATATATACACCACATCTTCTTTATTCATTCATCTATTGATGGACACCTTGGCTCTTTCCACAGTTTTCTGATTGTGGACACTGCTGCTATGAACATTGTGATGCAGGTGCCCCATTGTATTACTACATTTGTATCTTTGGGGTACATTGAACAATACTAAATGCATATTTTTAGGTGAAAGAAACCAATCTACAAAGGCTACATACTGTATTATTCCAATTATATGACATTCTGGAAAAGGCAAAATAATGGAGACATCCAAAAAATCATTGGCTTTTTTTTCAGAGTGCATAACCTGAGGGGTTTTGAAGGGGCGGGGGGTGGGAGGTTAGGGGAGCCAGGTGGTGGGTATTAAGGAGGGCATGTATTGCATGGAGCACTGGGTGTGGTGCAAAAACAATGAATACTGTTACGCTAAAAAGAAATAAAAAAAAATTAAAAATATCTGTTACTAAAAAAAAAAAATCTATATATCAAGGAGAAAAAAAAATCATTGGCTCCTGAGATCCAAGGAAAAAGAGGGAGGGATCAATAGGTAGAAATGGGATTTTTAAGACAGTGAAATACCTCTGTATGATACTGTAATGATGGATACATGTCATTACATATTTGTCAAAACATATAAAATTTATAATACCAAGAGTGAACTGTAATGTAAACTATGGACTTTTGTTAATAAAAATTGATCAGCATTGTGGATCCATGCCCTGGTTCCCAGAGAAGAGACACTTCTACAAGTGGATACAGTCACAACTTTATTAAACATAAAGCTATGGTTATTGTGCAGTCACTTTGTTATTCTTGTGCCAGTAAATCAGCTGGCAAACAATGGAGTTGCCATGGTGGCAGGAGAATTGACCCACATGATTATGAAGAAGAATAGTACAGATAAAAATATGTTTGATTTCTGGATAATCCATTGGAGTATTTCATTCATATTTTATTTTTTATCAAGGTATAATTGGCATATAGCATTATATTAGTTTCAGGTGTACAACATAATGGTTCAATATTTGTATATATTGCAAAATAATTTCAAAAATAAGTCTAGTTAACATTTGGCACCATATATAGTTACAATCTTTTCTTTTCTTGTGAGGAGTACTTTTAGGATTTACTCTCTTAGCTACTTCAAAATATACAATACAGTATTACTAACTATAATCATCATATTGTGCATTTTATCCCTAGGACTTATGTATTTTATAACTAGAAGGTTGCATATTGAACACCTTCATGCAACTTGCCAAGCCCCTCCCAAACCCCTCACTTATGGAAACTACCAGTCTGTTCTCTGTATCTATAATCTTTCTCTCTTTCTTCCTTCCTTCCCTCCTTCCTTCCTTCTCTTGAATTTCATATATAACTGACATCATATGGTAGTTGTCTCTCTCTATGACTTATTTTACTTAGCATAATGATCTCAGGGTCCATCTATGTTGCCGCAAATGGCAATCTTTACTTCTTTTCATGGTTGTATAATATTCTATTGTATATACCCATACCACATTTTCTTTATCCATTTATTCATCATTTCCATATCTTAGCTATTGTAAATAATGTATCAATGAACATGAAGTGCAGATACATTTTCAAATTTGTGTTTTTAGGTTCTTTAGGTAAATACCCAGAAGTGGAACTGTTGGATCATATGATGATTCTACTTTTAATTTTTTGAGGAAGGTCCATACTGTTTCTCATAATGGCTGCACCAATTTACATTCCCATCAGCAGTGTGCAAGGATTCACTTTTCTCCACAACCTGGACAGCACTTGTTTTATAACTTGTCTTTTTGATAATAGCCACTCTATATGTGAGGTGACATCTCACTGTAGTTTTGATTTGCATTTCCCTGATGATTAGTGATATTGAGCACCTTTTCACGCACCTGACATGTATGTCTTCTTTGGAAAGATGTCTATTCAGATCATCTGCCCATTTTAAAAATTGGATTGTTTGGGGTTTGTTCTGGTTTGGTTTTTGTTATTGAGTTGTATGATGTCCTTATATTTTTTGAATATTAGGTCCTATCAGATTTATTGTTTGGAAATATTTTCTTCTACTCCATATGCTTCCTTTTCATTTTATTGCTGATTTTCTTTGCAGGCAATTTTAGTTTGATGTGGTCCTATTTGTTTATTTGTGCTTTTGGATTGAGATCCAAGCTGCCTATGTTCTCTTCTAGGAGAACCTACAATAGTAGGGTGGGGCACAGAGGTGATGCATATCTAACAAGGCCTCTGGAAATACTGTCACAGTGTAAGCTGTGATTTTTGCCAGAAACCTTTTCTGCTAAATTTCCCATGAAACTGTGACCAGTTAGAATTCTTTTGTAATGTGAATAAACTTAATGTGAAAATCATCATGGGGAAGACCATGGTTTGCAGCATATGCTGTTGGTACCAGACTTCCTTTGTCAGTTTCCATTTGCAGTGTTGGCTACTAATCACTCAAACCTGTACTTTTTTTTTTTTTTTTGAAAACATTGCCTAGGCGCTACTGTGTTTTGTTAAAGTGTTTTGGTGCAGGTGTATAACCACTAGTTTTCTAGGTAGACAGACTTTGTTCTACAGTTGATATTACAGAGTGCCCAGGGATCAGGTAGAGGCTAGGTATCTCAAAAACATGCTTTTTTAATTTTCTCTACCTCTCATATCATACTTGTTAATCACTTTCACAAATTTTTCTTGATAGCATTTCTTCTATAAATCACTGGAAAAAGAATCCTCATCTTGGAAATAATCTTGCTTCTAGGGAATCCAACCTAAGGCAAATGGTGATAGAAGTCATGGCATTACCATGGTAACCATTACCTTTGTCAAACAGGAGAAGGGAGTAGCTGGCACAGATTTGAGTGAGATTCTGAGATGACTTAATTTGCCCTTTCCTAATATGATTGGTGATTACATGGCTGGGTTTACTTGTGAATACTAGTACTCTACACTTTTAATTTTTGCAAAATTCTGTATAAACTTATATGTAAATTTAAAAGATTTTACATGTGTATTTTTTTTTCCCATGCAATACTGCTTTTACGAATTTATCCTAAGGAAATATTTGGGTAAGTAAATAATGATATGTATATAGTAAGCAATAAACTAAAATATGTTCTAATAAATTATTACTTCTTACAAAAATATTGAATAACTACTGTAGTTCATATTATAGTACTTAGAATCTGGATATATGAAAGGAAGGTAGAAAGAAAGGAAAGAATTATTTGCACTTTACATAGAAAAGCCTTAAACATTAACAAATAGTGAGCCCTGGGGCGCCTGGGTGGCTCAGTGGGTTAAGCCTCTGCCTTAGGCTCAGTTCGTGATCTCAGGGTCTTGGGATATAGCCCCTCATCTGGCTCTCTGCTCAGCAGGGAGCCTGCTTCCCCCCTCTCTCTCTGCCTGCCTCTTTGCCTACTTGTGATCTCTCTCGCTGTCAAATAAATAAATAAAATCTTAAAAAAAAATAGTGGGCCCAGAGAAGGATGAACTTTGCTTGGAATGCTGAGTTTGGAGTTTGGGGGTGGTTGATATCTAGAGAAACTTTAATTGTAAAATTATACTGTAGCTGAATTTTTTAAGATAAACAAGAATTTATCAGATGATTTAGTTTCTGTTAAACACATGTTTTCAAAAGATTTGCTGCAAAATTTTGTTGTTGGAGTCCATTTTTATCCAAGTGAATATACACACAAAATTCTTAGGTAGGAATTTTTCCCCCAGGCAGTGTAGAGCAATCTAAAAGCATGTTGATGAAAGTAAATAATATATTGTGTTTACCTAATGCTGCTTCTGATTAGCTGTGTAATCTTAGGTAAACCTAACCTTTTTGGGCTACGTTTCCAAATACGTAAAATGATGATGTTTAAAGTTTCTTCTAATGCTAAAACATTCTATTTTAACCTTGGATGCACCGACTCCTAGAATCAGATACCTTATTATAATTCAATTTTTAAAAATATTAATCAAATTTTTAATTAAAATTATAGGAAAATTATATAAGATAACTTAAGGTCATATCACATTATTATTATTATTATTAATGTTTAGTTTCTATGCATGCTTTACAATAATTTTGGTGGCTGTTTCAAACACAAAATATATAGAGCAAGGTAAGTTATAAGCTCATAATATAATGACTAATAATACTTGCATCATTAGTGTAAAGCAGAAAACTTTAATAAATAAATTGAAGATATGGACTCACCTGGTTTCATAAATGGTATAAAGTTTTTTGTGTTCTTTGACTGCATTCCTGAAAAAGAGTAAAAGGATTACATGTAAGTTTTAAATGTATTGCTAATATCTGAAATTCCTTCAATAAGCATATTGTCAAATTGTGTCTATTTGATGAAATTCAATAAATAATACTTAAAGAAATGCGTATACTTTTTAAAAAGTAATACACATCATGTTAGATAAGCTTAGGTTTTTGTTCTTGCTCTGATAGTAATTGAAATGGTTACAGGACCACTGTTTACATTTTACACTTACATTACATTTACATTTTAGTGAAGAAAAGAGAAAAAAACAATAAAAAATAAGATAATTTCAAATAGAAATATGTATGGTGATAAAAATAAAATAAATTAGCATAATAGAAGATGACTTAAGAGGAGGCATATTAAATGGGATGACAAGAAAATCTTCAAGTAAATGAATTTTAATTAAAATCTGAGTCATGAAAGAGGTAGGAAAACAGAAGCAAGGTTAAGTTCTAAGTTCCAAAGGTAAGAATGAGCCAGATATACTTGAAAAAAATTATCATCATCATCATCATCATCATACAATAGCAACAATAAATATTTAAATATTGATTACTGTGTACCATTCACTTTGTTTCAAATGCTGAAAGAGTAATTTGAAATATAATAATTGAAGTAAACCAATGGAGGTGAAATCTGTAATTCAAGGCATTAAAACAATAACTGACATTGAAAAACTATGTCAGTGATATGGAAAAACGAAACCTGAGGCCTGGCCTGTAGCCTTTCTCCAATACCTATCACTGGCCTGGTTAGCTGCTACCTCAGCAGAATATGAACTCACAGAAAAAAAAAAAAATACTGGACATGTAAGCCAGGCACTTTTTTCCCTTTGAAGCAAAACTATTAAAAAAGATGGAGTGAGGAAATAAAAAAACAAAATAAATATCTCAAAGAGGCAAGAGAACATTATCACAGAAAAAAAAAACATAAAAATAATCTGTTAGTTTTTTATTTATGAAATATAACTGTTTTAGGAAGGAAAATGTTTAAAGGGATATGTTTTTTTTTTAAACAAATGTTTTTTTTAAACATTTTAAGCAAAAATATTTAAATGGCTGAAGAAAAAATGAGTGAGCTGGCAGATCATGTTGAGAGATTCTCAAAGGCATGACTGAAGGATAAGGAGATAATAATTAAAAGGAGTAGAAAATAGAAATAAAATATCTAAGTACAGATGTCAAACTCTGGATAAAAGAAGGTACTGGAAGAACAAAAAATCAAGAAATAAATTACTTAACAAAATAGAATAAAATTCCAAAAAGTTAAATAAGAAATATTTTAGGTTAAAGAGGAGAAATTCCACTGCACTTGTAGAATTACCATAAAGCTGTAATAATAAAATCTAGACAGTATCCTATTGGTGAAGAGGTAGACACATGGACCAATTGAACAGAATAGAAAGCCTAGAAATATACCCCCCAGAATATATTCAAATGATTGCTGACCAAGGACAAGCCTTTCAGCAAAAAATGTCAGAACAATTGGACATCCATATGCAAAATTAGACTTTGACCTAAACCTCACAATTTATACAAAAAGATCTCAAAATTACTCATCTATCTGAATTATCATGGATCTAAAATTTTTCATTTTAGACATTTTTAGGAAAAAAAAAAAGCTTTATGAACCTGAGATTAAGAAGACTTTTTAGACATGGCACCAAAAGCATAATCCATGATAAAATAACAAACTGTGTTTAATAAAAATTTAAAACATTAGCTTAAGAAATGAAATGTTTAAGGAAGTGAATTGACAAGCTACATGTTGGCAGAAAATATTTGTAAATCATATATCCAACAGAGGACTTCTATCTAGGATATATAAAGAACTCTCAAATGTCAGTAGTAAGAAATCAAACAACTCAATTAAAAACTGAGGGAAAGATATGAACAGATGCTTTCACAAATAAGATATGCAGATGGCAGCCAAAAGATGTGCAACAAAATTAGACATTATGGAAATGCAAATTAAAATCATATTGTGCTACTGCACAACAGTTAGAAGCTCTAGAATTAAAAAAAAAAGTAGTGAGGATGAAGGGCAACTGGAACTATAATACATAGCAGGTGGTTATGCAAAATACTACAGCCATAGTGCAAAACAGTTGGGCAGTTTCTTAGAAGTTAACAATATATTTACTGTTTAATCAGCAACTGCACTTTTTGAGTATTTAGAAAAATGAAAGTATATTTTCACACAAAACCCATTGAGAGTAACTCTATTCATAATTGACTAAACCTTGGGCACCTGGGTGGCTCAGTTGGTTAAGCAACTGCCTTTGGCTCAGGTCATGATCCTAGAGTGCTGGATTGAGTCCCACATCAGGATACCTGCTCAGTGGGGAGTCTGCTTCTTCCTCTGCCTCTTCACCTCTCATGCTCTCTCTAATGTGCTCTCTCTCTCATTCTCTCTCTTTCAAATAAATAAATAAATTTTTAAAAAATGACTAAACCGGGAAGCCTGAGTGGCTCAGTTGGTTAAGCGGCTGCCTTCAGCTCAGGTCAAGATCCCAGCGTCCTGGGATTGAGTCCCACATCGGGCTCCTTGCTCGGCAGGGAACCTGCTTCTCCCTCTGCCTCCCACTCTGTCTGCCTGTGCTTGCTCTCTCACTCTCTCTCTCTCTGACAAATACATAAATAAAATCTTAAAGAAAAAAAAAATAAAATGACTAAACCTAAAAAAAAAAAATGACTAAACCTAGTAACAACCCATTCTGTTCAATAAGTAAGTGAGTAAGCAAACTGGGATACATTCATTTGATGGAATACTACTCAGCAATTTAAAAAATGTTCTATTGATAAACAAAACATCCACTTGGATGGATCTGAAAGGCATTATGCAGAGTAAACATGCAAGCCTAAAAAATTATGTCATACATTATTTCATTTCTATGATATTCTCAAAAATAATTGTAATCGTTGAGATTAAATTGGTGGCTTTGGGGGATTAGAGATGGAGGATAGCACAAAGGAATTTGGGTAGTGTATTGGTTTGCTTGGGCTGCTACAACGAAATACCACACACTAGGTCAAAAAATACCACACGCTAGGTAACATAAATTTATTTTCTGCAACATTTTCCTTAGAAGTCTCATCAGCTAAATATACAATTTCATTATCTGCAAGTTCTATCTTCCACAAAACGCTAGATAATGATTCAACTAAGTTCTTTGCCTTTTTATTACAAGGATTGCCTTTCTTCCACTTTCCAATAATCTGTTCCTCATTTCTATCTGAAACCTCACCAGAATAATCTTAAGTGTTCATATTTCCACCAACAGTTTATAATTATTTATGGATTCTGTAAGAAGATGGAGACTCTGTCTTCAGCTCTCCTCTTTTCTTCATGAGCTCTCACCAGAATCAGCATTTTTTAAAAAGACTTATTTATTTATTTTAGGGGGAGAGAGGGAGGGAGAATGCATGAGTAGAGGGAGGGGCAGAGGGAGAGAGAGAGAGTGGAAGCAGACTCCTTGCTAAGCAGGGAGCCCAACACTGGGCTCCATTTCAGGACCTTTCTGAGCCAAAACCAAGAGTCAGATACTTAACCGACTGAGCCACGCAAGTGTCCCTCACCAGAATCATCTTCAACATCCATATTTCTACCAGCAGTCCCTTCATGACAATCCAGGCTTTTTCTGGCATGCTACTTTAAATCCTCCAGCTTCTATCTATTACCCAATTCCAAAGCCATTTTCACATTTTTAGTTATTTGGTACAGAAGTACCCACTTCTCTGTATCAAAATCTGTATTATTCTGCCATAAGAAAATATCATAGACTGAGTGGCTTAAATTATAAATTTATTTTATCAGTTTTGAATGTTATAAGTCAATGGTTAAGTTCTGGCAGGGGTGGTTTCTAGTTAAAGCTCTCCTCTTGGCATGCTGACAGCCACCTTTGCTTGTGTCCTCACATGGTCTTTCGTTGGTGCATGTGCACAGAGAGAAAAAGAATGACTTTCCTGATGTTTCTTCTTATAAGGACACTAATTCGATCAGATCAGAGCCCCACCCTACTGACCTCATTTAACCTAAATTACTTTTTTAGAGACCTCATGTTTAAATAAAACCACAGGGCAGGTTAGGGCTTCAGTAGAATTTTGGGGTGACACAAACATTCAGTCTATAGCAGGTGGTCATGGAATTATACTGTATCATAAATTTGGTGGTGGTTACATGAATCTAAGTGCATGAATGAGAATTTTCATAAGTATATGGAAATTCATAGAATTTTATATCATCATTTTTATTCAGTGGTAAGTTTTTAAATGTTATGATAGATACAAATGGATTAAAAAGAAGAATTCAGAGACAAAAATTTTCAGATTCAGTTTATTTTTTAAAATATCCAAAAATATTCTGTTTCCAGTAGATGCACCTGAAGCAAAAGTTTGAAAATGAAAAAGGGAAAGCCTATATCAAGACAAAATAAAATTTATGTCAAATATTTTAATAGATAATGAGAAATATTACCAACTCATAAAAAGAAACTAGAAAAAGATATTACTGTTATGAATAATATATATCTAACTATATAAGCTTTTAATGTGTATAGCCACAGTTGGATAGGACTGTAGGAGAAATAAACAAATAAATAAATGATTTAACTCATCCCTTTCAGAACTTATAAATTGAGAAAACAAAAACTGAGAAATAGATTATATAAATTATAAAATCAACAAAATTTAGCCAATGGTCATATCTTGAATATCATATTTGGCATATAGAGGATACATAATCTTGTCAAGTATTCATCATATGGGCCATAAAGAGAGAGCTTCAACAAGTTCCAAAGAATCAGTGTCATTCAGATTGCTTTTTGAATATTACAAAATACATTCTGCTAAAATTCCCTATGTTTTTGAAAAATAAATGATCCTTGTTCTAAAAAAATCTTAGGGAGATTACAAAACACTTTGAATTGGATGGCAGTTAATATGATACATGCCAAAATTTGGTTTAACCAAGAACTGCATGGATAATTCAACATTAGAAAATCTGTCAAGCAATTTGTAATTTACCATATTGGTAGGTGGAAAAAAATTTAAATTCTTTTCTCAATAGATTCGGAGATAGGTTTCCATAAGTTCAACACCTATCTACTTATGATATTAAAAGGCAACTGTTAGAAAATAAAATGCAGAAGGAACCTTCCCTATCTTGGCAAATGCTACGTTCTAAAAATCTACAGCAGGCATTACATTGATAGGATATCTTTAGATGTCTTATCTTTAAGGACAGGATGGGATAAAAACGCTCACTAGTGTCATGACTTTTAATGTAGCTTTAGAAATCCTAGACAATATTCTACGGAAAGAACAAACATTGTCAAGTGTCAGGATTTGAAAGAGATTGGACTTTTGTTACGTATAAATTACATGATAATTTAAATAGGAAACCCAAGAGAACTAAGTCACAAACAACTAAAACTGCAGAGTTTGGCAATATACAGCTATATGACAAATTTTCAAAGACAAATATCTCCACAAAACTAAAATTTTTGGAAAATACAAATTTTACAAAGTATTGAATTATAATAAAAATAAAATAACATTAACCATAATGTTGCTATCAGCCCGCAAAAAGAAATTGGACCTCCCCCACACTTAAAACTTGGCCCAAACTTTGTCAACCCCATACTCAAAGGATATGAAAAGGTGTGTTACTCACATAATGAGGCTTTTTTTGGGATAACAGAGCAGACTTACCAAGTGGGTCAGAAAATAGCTTGGGAAAGTGGGGAAAGGAGATCAGGTTGGATTATTGTGATGGGGGTTGGGGGGCAGGGGTAGGGCTGAGTGCATACCCCTGTACATGGGCAGAGGCTTGCACAGTTTCAAACTTCAGCTGGTGCCAAAAGAGGGAACACTGGGGTTTCTTAACAGCTTGCCAAGATGTGAGGTAAAAGGGTAAGAGGAACAGATGAATCATTAAAGTTGTCAGCAGTCAGACATCAAAAGAAGGAATCATACTCTAATTCAAATAACAAGAAAGAAAACATATAATTCCTATCGAAAATATTAGCCTTTGGGGCCACCTGGGTGGCTCAGTGTTAGATGGGTTAATTAGATGGGTTAACCATCTAATTCTTGATTATGGCTCAACTCATGATCTCAGGGCTGTGAGACTGAGCCTTGCGTTTGGCTCTAAGTTGGGTGCAGAGCTTAAGGTTCTCTCTCTCTGTCTCCCTCTGCTCCTCCACCAGATTATGCATGTGTATACAAGCATTCTTTCTCTCTCAAAAAATTTAAAAAAGGGGAAAAATAGCTCTTTTAAGTGATATTTTAAAAGTTTTTAAAAAATGAGACATTCCATGCACATAGATAGAATGACTTAATAATACAAACATGATAATTCTTCCTAAATTAATCTACATAAAATCAATGAAATCCCAATCAAACTGCAGCAGGAATTTGAAAATTAAAATAAGAATTCAACCATTTATTTAAAAATTTTTAACAGAAAGAATGTCTTTTTGGGGATACCTGGGTTGGCTCAGTCAGTTGAACAGCTGGTTTTGGCTTGGGTCATGATCTCGGGGTCCTAGAATCAAAACCTGAATTGGGCTCCTTGCTCAGTGGGGAGCCTGCTTCTCCCTCTGCCTTCAAACCTCCCTGCTTGTGCTCTCTCTGACAGATAAATAAGTAAAATCTTTTTTTTTTAAAGAACGTCTTCTGACAAATGTGCTTTTTAAAAAAGGAATAGCAAAAAGAGTCATTAATAGTATCAGATACTGATCTTATAAAATTATAATAATAAGACCAGTGTGGTGCTGGCACTAAGAGAAACCAGAAGATTATTGGAATTAGAGTAAAGATCTTAATGTCACATGCAAGTATGTATGGACAAATATATCTGGAAAATGTGGAAAATTCTACACTAAAATCAATGATCAAAGGGCATTTAAGCGTGAGGTTTTGGAAAACCTGAGTCACCACATGAAGAAAAATATAAATCTCTGTTGGTAAAATCATATAACAATTGGCTCTAGTCAAATTAAAAACCTAAGTGTTAAAGGGGAAAAAATGCTGTTTGTTTTTTCTTGAGTTAGTTCTGGTTGTTTCTGTCTTTATAGAAATTTGTCAATTTCATCTCTATTTTCTAACTTATAATTGTTCTTAGTATTCCCTCATAATCTTTTTTCCTTTAGATTAGTAGTACTTCCTGTTCTTCCATTTCTGCTGTTTGTAATTTGAACTCCTTCTCTCTCTCTCTTCATTCAGTTCATCTAGGTAAGAGTTTATGCATATTGTTGACATTTTTCAAAAAATTTATCTTTTGGTTTCATTGATTTTTTCCTATACTTTTTTCTGTTATCTATTTATTTCCATTATAATCTTCATTATTTCATTCCACCTATTTGCCTCACCTTTAGTTTGTTTTCTTTCTATCTTTTAAAGGCTAGATGTAAGGTTATTGGTTAAAATCTTTCTTTTTTTAAAGGCATTTATAGCTTTAAATTTTCCTCTAAGTATTGTGTAAGTTGTATACCATAGTTTAGCAGGTTATGTTTTCATTTACAGTTACTTTAAGAATTTTCTAATCTCCCTTGTAATTCTTTCTTTGACCAATTGGTTATTTACAAGTATGCTTAATTTTCATAAATCTCCTTTTTTATTTCTAATATTATTCCATTTTGGTTGGATTTGTATGATTGAATCCTTTCAAATTTGTTGATTTGTTTCTGGCCTAACATTAAGGTTTATCCCGCAGAATGTTCCATGTGCAAAAATCTTCATCAGAATATTAGTAAATTGACTCTAGTGATGTACAAAAAGAATTATACACTGTGGCCAAGTGAGATTTATCCCAAGTATTCAAGGCTGGTTGAACATTCAAAAATAAATTAATATAATCCATTTCACCAACAAGCTAAAACAGAAAAATCACATGATCAGATTAATAGATGCATAAAAGTTATTTGGGGAAATACTATACCCATTCATGATAAAAGCTGTAAATAGGAATAGAGGGAAACTTCCTCAGCTTGATAAAGAATATTTACCAAAACCTGTATCTAACATTGTACTTAATGGGAAGAAACAGCTTTCTCAGTAAGATAGGAAAAAGGCAAAGATGTCATCTCTCATGACTACCTTTCAACATTATCCTGGAAGTTCTAGCTAGTGCAAAAAGACAAGAAAGGAAAAAAGAAGATATACAGGTTGAGAAGGAAAAATAAAACTGTCTTTGTTCCCAGATGACAAGATGTCTATATGGGAAATTCCAAAAGAACTGACAAAAGAATTGCTAATTGCCAGAACTAATGAGTGATAACAGCAATGTTGTTAGATAAAAGGATAATATTTAAAAATCAGTTTTACATATATCAGCAATGAACACATGGATTTTGAAATTAAAAATACATTACTATTTATATTAGCACCCCCAACATTAATATTATGTACAAATATAACAGAATATACCTAAGATCTATATGAGAAAAAGTATAAAACTTTCATGAATGGAATGAAAGAACTAAATAAATGAAGTAATATGAAATATTCCATGCTCATGGATATGAAGACTGAATATTAAGATGGCAGTTCTTGGGGCGCCTGGGTGGCTCAGTGAGTTAAAGCCTCTGACTTAGGCTCAGGTCATGATCAGCAGGGAGCCTGCTTCCTCCTCTCTCTCTGCCTGTCTCTCTGCCAAGTAAATAAAGAAAATCTTTAAAAAAAGATGGCAGTTCTTTCCAAGTTAATCTATAGATTCAACACAATCTCAATAAAAATCCTAGCAAGTTATCTTGTGGATTTTGGGAAACTGATTCTAAAGTTTATATGGAGAAGGAAAAGATCTAGAATAGCCACCACAAAATTAAAGGAGAAGAAGAAACTTGGAAGACTACCAGACATCATGACTTATTATAAATCAACAGTAAACAAGAGAGTGTAGTGTTAGTGAAAGAGCCGACAAATCCATGGAATGGAATACAGAGCCTGGAAACATACTCATATAAATATAGCCAACCAACCTTTGACAAAGGAGCAAAAGCAATACATGGAGAAAAGATAGTATTTTTACTTTTTTATTTAAAAATTAAAGATTTTATTTATTTATTTGAGAGAGAGAGGAAGAGAGTGCATAAGGGCGTGACTAGGAGGAAGGGCAGAGGGAGAAGAAGAGAGAGAGAAAGAAAGAGAAGCAGAATTCCCACTAAGTGTGGAGCCCAACATGGGGCTTGATCTCACACCCTGGGATCATGACCTGTGCTGAAATCAAGAGTTGGACGCTTAAACCAACAGCCACCTAGGTCCCTTGACAGTATTTTTAACAAATGGTGCTGGAACAACTGAACATACACATGCAAAAAGATAAATTTGGACACAGACTTTATACTCTTCACAAAAATTAACTCAAAGTGAATAAAAGATCTAAATGTAAAACACAAAACTATTAAACTAGTAGAAGACAACATAGGAGAAAATATAGATAACCTTGTATTTGCCAATTACCTTTTAGATACAACACGAAAAGCATAATCCCAGGAGAAAAAAAATCATTGATAAACTGTGTTTTATTAGAGTTAGAAATATCTGCTTGAAAGACACTGTCAAGAGAATGAAAGACAAACCATAGACTGGAAGAAAATAGTTGCAAAAACAAAGTTATTATGGACTGTAATCCACATAATACAAAGAACTCTTAAAAATCAACAGTAAGAAAACAAATAACCCAATTCTAAAATGAGCCAAAAACCTGAATAGATACTCACTGAAAATATAAAGATGACAAATAAGCATATGAAAGATGTTCAATATCATATATCATTAGGGAAATGCAAAATAAAATGATAAAGTAACAATATACATCTATTAGAGTGGCCAAAATCCAGAACACTAATAATACCAAATGCTGGTAAGGATGTGGAACAATAGGATCTCTTATTTACTGCTGGTGGGAATGCAAAATGGTACAGCACTTTGGAAGAGATTTTGGGAGTTTCTTATGAAGCCAACCTGTGTACAATCCAACAATTATACTTTTACATATATACTCAAATGAACTGAAAATTTGTATCTTTACAAAAACATACACACTAATGTTTATAGCAACTTTGTTTATAATTGCCAGAACTTGGAAGCAACCAAGATGTCCTTCAGTAGGTGAGTAAATAAATAAACTGCAATGGAATATTATTCAAAGATGAAAAGGAATGAATTATCAAGCCATGAAATGACATGTAGGAATCTTAAATACATATTATGAAGTGATAGAAGGCAATCTGAGAAGACTACATACAGTATGATTCCAACTATGAAAGGGAAACTATGCAGACAGTTAAAAGATCGATGATTTCCAGGTGTTGAGAAATAAATAGGCAGAGCACAGAGGATTTTAAGTGCAATAAAACAATTCTATATGATACAGTGATGTTGGATACATGTCATTATACATTTGTCCAAACTCATAGAATGTACAACACCAAGAGTGAACTCTAATATAAATTATAGACTTTGGGTAATAATGATGTGTCAGTGTAGGTTCATCAATTGTAACATATGCACCAATTGGAGAGGCGATGATAATAAAGAAGGCTACACATGTGTGGGGACAGGGAGTATATGGGAAACCTCTGTACTTTCCACTCAATCTTGCTGTGAACCTTAAACTGCTCTAAAAATTAAAGTCTGTTTAAAAAATTAAATAAGAGTGAATCATTGACTTAGGTTTGAAACTTATGGATTATAACATTTTAGAGAGAAAACTTTGAAAAGAACCTTTGTGATCCAGGGCTGGGCAAAGAGTCTTTGGATATGACAACAAAGACAAAATTCATATCAGTGAGGTTTGCTAAGTTGAACTAGCAAATTTCAAGATTGATTTGAGTTCTGTGAAGACCCTACTTGGGGAAATAGACAGGTTATAGCATGGGTGAAGGTGTTTGCAAACTGCATATCCAGTGGGACTCTGTAATCTATTGTTTACAAAGAACTCACAAAACATGACAGTTACCAAAAAATCCAATAACCCAATTAGAACATGGACAAAAGCCATAAAAAGGCATTTCACTAAACAGGATATAAAAATAGCAAGTGGAATGCTGCAAATGGAATGCAGCAATATGTTCAACATCATCAGCTACCAGGTAGATTAAAATTGAAACAATAATGAGATATTGCTTCACACCAATCAGAATGACTAAAGCCATATATATATATATATATGTATATATACATATATATATATATGTATATATCTGACAAGGAGGCAGAGAAACTCAATTACATACGCATTGCTGACGAAAATATAACAAAACATTAACACACTAGAAAACAGTCTCTAAAAACCAAAAATCTAAGCATTCAAGAAACATGCAAATTGCACTCCTGGCATTTATTCCAGAAAAATGAAGATTTATGTCCACACAGGGATCTATGTACAAATGTTTGTAACAGTTTTGTTTATGGGAGCCAAAATGGAATGGGCCAGATGTCCTTCAATAAATGAATTTTTGAACAGACTTTAGTTAATCCATGCTGTGGAATAGTGTTCAGCCGTGGAAAGGGGCAAACTATTTTTGTTGATACATGCCAACTGAGGAAACTCTGGAGATATATGCTGGATGAAAAGACCTAATCCCCAAATATTACTACTGGATTATTCCATTTATATAACATTGTTGCAATGACAAAATTACACACATGGAAAACAGATTGGTGCTACCCAGAGTTTAAGGAGAGGTAGGGTAGGGAGATTGGCTATGGGATAATGGTCAAGTGAGAAACATAAGGGTTGTGTCTTGACTGTGTCATGTAACTACCTTGGCTGTGCTATTAGAGTATAATTTTCAAGATACTACTTTGAGGGCACATGAGTAAAGGGCACCAGGGACCTCTCTGTAATACTTCTTACAGCTACATATGAATCTAAATAAAAGTTTAAAAACTTAAGCCATTTCCAGTTGTGAAAAAAATAAATCATAGGAATAAAAGGTAAAACAGGGAATATTGTCAATAATATTGTAATAGGGTTGTATGGTGACAGATGGTAGCTACACTTGGAATGAGTGTAACATAATGTAAAATTCCTATGTTGTACACTTACTGTGCAATGCATGCCTAATGTACAAGCAATGTAACATTGCATGTCAACAGTACTTCAACTAAAATAATAACAATAAAATTTAACAGAATAAATAAAAAGTTAAGCCATAAATATTTTAGAAAAAATACTGTTAATTGAGTTTTAAAGTGGGAAATTTGTGTTTGGGAAAAAAGTGATAGTGGGGCACCTGGTGGCTCAGTCCTTAAGCATCTGTCTTTGGCTCAGGTCATGATCCCAGAGTCATGGGATCAAGCTGCACATCAGGCTCCCTGCTCAGCAGAAAGCCTGCTTCTTCCTCTCCCACTCCCCCTGCTTGTGTTCCCTCTGTTCGCTATGTCTATCACTGTCAAATAAATAAATAAAATCTTTTTTAAAAGTGATAGAAAAAATGAATAATAAATGTTTCACAAAGTTTTAAAAGCTGAATATGATAAAAATGTTATGAATGAATTTTGATGCAAATGTGGTTAAAATAATATGATAGCATTTTCATGAACCATCTGAAAAAAATTTAATTAATGTTATCAAGTGTTCTGTAGCAAAAGCATTCTAGCTCATGTTGGCAATATATGTTACTAATTTTCATATGTCTGGTCTACTTGAGCCTCAAGAAATTTCATGCATTTTGAACCAGTAATTACAAACCTGGTTTGTAAAACTGGGTATCTGTGCTTTGGAAATTTGAGCTAATTTATGATTACAAAAATAGTTAGCTGCCAGTTGTATTGATCTAAATACTTTTACTAGTAAAATATTGAAAGACTAAGTAATATACTTAGTAATATACTAACTTATATTACTATACTATATTATATTATATTATATTACTATACTTAGTAATATACTAACAGTACAGAAATTATTAAATAAAATATGGTAACAACCCAAAAAATAATTTTAAATAGGCTTAATATCTATTTGAATAATCTTTAATGATATATAAAATGCTCATAATAGTAAGTGACATCATAGTATACAATTTTTCATGTGTTTACTTAGCAAATAGATCAAAACTTAAAACAGTGCCCATAGACTGTTGGAGCAAGTTAATTGTTTAGTTCTCTGTAATTTCCAAATATATATGTCATTTTATACTAATGACCATAAATTACTTAAAATTTTTTTTTAGTAATCTCTATATCCAGTGTGGGTCTCAGGACCCCGAGATCAGGAGTCATATACTCTACCAGCTGAGAAAGCCAGGCACCTCGAGGTGACCATAAATTATAGATTAACAGAAAAGATTTGAATTTATTAGAAAAAAAGTCTCAGAAAATTTAAAAATCTGCCTTTTTAACAAAATGTAAGTTCAGAAAACTTAAAATAATTAGGAAGGTATACATTATATAACAATTATATCAAAGATAATGTGCCATTGTATCAAAGATACTGTGCCATCTAAAACAATTATGTTAGCAGTCCTCCTGCTATTTTTCTCACGACTTGTGGAGACTCTAGCAATGTCAGGCAATCAATGGTGATTAGGAAAGGAAAAGGCCTTGGTATCTACTACAGAATTTCTTTTCAACAATGCAGTTTTTGATTCGTCGTCTAGCCTCATTTTACATTTTCTCCAGAGGAACTGAAACTCCTAAAACTTTCTTAATCTTTTCAGTGATGAGAATTTTTTTTTCCCTAAGAAAAGTATCTTTGGAATTAATGGCTAACAAACTGAATTTTTCTACAGATGAAGCCCTTTCAATGTAATCAATTTCAAAGTAAGTGGAGGCTGCCACTGAAAGTCTAGCACATCAAGTAATCCTTGCACTACAGAAAAAGCTACAAAGTCAATTTTAATATGGAAATATTTGTTGTAAAATTAAACTAGAGTTTATCGCCAAGGAAATTTCTATGACTGCTTGAATATATGTTACCTTTCTCACAACACATTGAATGGAAACACACCATTGCTCTCTATCTTCATGTGTGAAAAGCAATCATTGCTCTACATTTCCACCACCAGTTCTACCTCTTTTCATGTCTGGTTGCCATATGCAATTTGTAGTATCCATGTAATCCCTCAGTCACTTCTGTAACTTTCAATTCAGCGTGTAAACACACTTGGTTCTGAGTGGGCTTTTTCCTTTCTCTCTCTCTTGGCTCCTGGGGTGGCCTGAGATCTGGGGGCTATATTGTCCTAACAGTGTGGAAGGATGAGACTCTGAGCCCAAAGTAACAGTCCCCTTTTTCGTGGGCTGGCAAAATACTACCACAGAAAATGCTGACAGATAACAATACAGTACTTTTCCTACCTACTTTCTTAATGGCAGAAGCTGGTGTATTAGGATGTTCAGACTCCCATAAGTTCAAAGGAATTGTATCGCCTTGCCTGTGACTGGTTCCCATAAAGAGAAATGACCCAGTCTTTGTCAATGGGAAAGTTGTTGTGTGTCTTCTTCAAAACATTTGGCTCTTAATAAACATAATCCTTTCTTTATTCTGTATTTTTTTTCTTTGTCATTCTGAAACCCTGAAGTATACTACCTAATCCAAAACATTCCACCTTGCCAGATAGCTTCAGTCTGGATCAGTCTGTTTTAAATATGTATTTATTTTAGAGAGAGAGAGAGAGGGTGCACAAATGGGGGCAGGGGCGGAGGAAGAGTGGGAGCATCTCATGCAGACTCCCACTGAGCATGCAGCTGAGTCAGGGGGACCCACGACCCTGAGATCCCCACCTGACCTGAAACCAAAATCCAGACACCCAAAACACTGAGCCACCCAGGAACCCCTGGATCAGGGTGTTTTGTTTGTTTTTAAATGCTTGCTGCAAAGCTGTGATCACAGGACTTCTGATGTTGCCTTTGTGGGTTAGATACAGTTTTGTGAATCTCAGAGTTTCCTTTTCCTTGATTTACTCACCAATTTTACAGAAGTACATGCTGAAGTAAATTCCTTAAAATAACATATGGAAGGTATATCTGGTAGGATGGTTTGGATTATGAGTAGCAAATTTTGAGGAAAAGGGGAGAATTTAATAATTAATTACCTAGAGTGTGTAAGTGGGTAAGTTAGAGACACAGTTATCAGGATCCTGGTGCAGTCACTCTGGGAGTCTCTCTGTTCCACCCTTATTCAGATGTTTCTCTTTTCAGGCTAATTACTGTCATGGAAGAAAATTGAATGGAGCACCCCAGGCTTTACATATGTACACTTTCTCATCCTAAAGAGAGTAAGTTCTCAGCCACTCCGAGGGTCCTTACACCAGAGTCAATCTGCAGTAAAGTGAGGGAACATGCCTGTTTCTTTCCCACCCTTTCAATGTAACTATGTCATTTATTTGTAATAGACTCAGATTCTTTTGTCACAGTCTGAATTCAATCTTGGCTTTTATCAATATGCTGGATGGGGGCGCCTGGGTGGCTCAGTGGGTTAAAGCCTCTGCCTTCAGCTCAGGTTGTGGTCCCAGCGTCCTGGGATCGAGCCCCACATCTGGCTCTCTGCTCAGCAGGGAGCCTGCTTCCTCCTTTCTCTCTGCTTGCCTCTCTGCCTGCTTATCTCTGTCTGTCCAATAAATAAATAAAATCTTTTAAAAAATATGCTGGATGAATTTTTTTATGAAAAAAATTCACTCTTTGTGGTATTATTTCTATAGTTTTTGAAAACATAGATTTATATATCCTTCAGCAATGTACCATATAGAACAGATAAATCACACCCCCACCAAATTTGTTTGTTGTCAGCCCCTCCCTAACTTCCAACCCTAGGCAATTACTGATCTCTTCTCTAATGGTATAGTATTGTTTCTCCCAAAATGTCATATAAATTGAAACAAACCAAATGGAGTGTTTTGGATTTGGTTTCTTTCCCTTAGCAAAATTCACTAAAGATTCATCCTGTCCTATGAATTAATACATTGTTTATTTTTACAACTGAGTACTGCTCCATTTTATTGATATACCATCGATTGTTTATTCATTCTCCCTTAGAGGACATCAGGGTTGTTTCCATCTTTGCCAAGCACGAATAAAGCTGCTAATCCACACTCATGTACAGGGTTTTGTATGAATGTAAATTCATTCTACCTGCATAAATACCTAGAAGTGGAATTCCTTAATGATATGGTAAATGTATGTTAATTTTATAAGACTGTCAAACTGTTTTCCAAAGTGGCTGTATAGTTTGCCTTCCAAATAGTAAAGTGTGAGAGATACTGTTTCTCTGCATCCTCACTAGGGCTTGTTATTTCTAGCTTTTGTTTTTGTTTGTTGTTGTTGTTTAAAGATTTTATTTATTTATTTGACAGAGAAAGGGAGCACAAGCAGGGAGAAGGGGCAGGCAGAAGGAGAGGGACAAGGAGGCTCCCCGCTGAACAGGGAGTCTGATGCAGGATTGTTCCAAGACCCTGGGATCATGACCCGAGCTGAAGGCAGATGCTTAACCGACTGAGCTATCCACGTGCCCCTCTAGTTTTTGTTTTTAAATTTTAACCAGTTTAATACACATATATTGTATCACATGATAGTTTACTGTGTATTTTTTTAAGTGACTAATAATATTGAGCATCTTTTCTGATTCTTATTGATTATTCATATGTCTTTTTTGGTAAAATGTCTAATCAGGTCATCTGTCCATTTTTAAAAATTTTGTTGTTGTTTCTATCTTATAGTTAAGTTCGGAGAGTCATTATATATTCTGAATATATCCTGGGTCTGATTAAGTCCTTTATCAAATACACTCTCTTACAGCTTGTAGCAGGTCCACTATTTTGACAGTGTTTTTCAAAGGCTATAAATGTTTATTTTTGCTGAAGGCTAATTTGCCAATTTTTCTTTTAATGAATTATGCTTTCAATGTCATTTTTAAAATTTATTTTTAAAACTATTTTCTCCTTCTTTCTTCTAGAAGTTTTATCATTTTATGTTTTATATTCATATCCATGATCCATTTTGAATTAATCTTGTATAAGATAAGAAATATATGCTAAGTTTCAGGGGTTTGAGTAAAGAGGTCCTATTGTTCAAGTATCCTTTGTAAGAAATACTATTCTTTCTCAAATTGAATTGTGAAAAGTTAGTTGAACTGATTAGCTTTAGTATATTTCTAGGTTTTCTACTCTGATTCATTGATCTTTGTATTTAAATTCTCTTCAGTTCCACACTCCTAATTACTGTAGATTTATTATAAATCTTGAAATCAGGTAGTATGACTACTCTAAATTTTCTTTTTTCAAAATTGTCTTGGCCATCTTATACATTTGATCTACCAAAACACTTGCTCATATTTTGATTGGAATTACATTTCATTTATAGATAAAATTAAGAATTGACATTTTAGTAATATTGAGACTTCCAATTCATAAACATTAGATATCTCCATTTATTTATGAATTCTTTTATTTTTTTCTATCAGTGTTTTATAGGTGTAGTTTCTGCCCATATTTTGTTAGACATATACTAATTTATTGCAGGTGATTTTTTCAAAGATTTATTTACTTATTTATTTGAGTGAGAGAGAGAGAGAGCACATGGGGGGATAGGCATAGGGAGAGGAAGAGAGAATCCCAAGCAACTCTGAGCTGATCATGTAGCTTGACATGGGGCTGGATCTCATGACCCTGAGATTACAACCTGAGCTGAAACCAAGAGTTGGATGCTTAACCAACTGCACCACCTTGGTACCCCGAAGATGACAATTCAAAAATTAAAATCTAATTGTTAATTGTTATTATATAGAAATAATAATGACTTTTGAATAATGACTTTAATTCTTGAGACCCTGACCCTCCTAGTTTTCTAGATAATCATATCACATGATTTTTTTTTCATTTATAATATGTTTTTCTATTCCTGAGTTACTAGTGAGTTCCTGAGTATGTTTATTCTTGAGTTCCAGGACAATGTTGATTAGGAGTATATGAAAAAAACCTTCTTGCCATTTTTCCACTCTGAGAGTGGAAGCATTCATTCTCTCACCTTTGAGATTGATGTTAGTTGTATGTCTTTTTTAAAAATATTTTAATTTTTTTTTATTTGTCAGAGAGAGAGGGAGAGAGAGCGAGTGAACACAGGCAGACAGAGTGGCAGGCAGAGGCAGAGGGAGAAGCAGGCTCCCTGCCGAGCAAGGAGCCCAATGTGGGACTCGATCCCAGGACACTGGGATCATGACCTGAGCCGAAGGCAGCCGCTTAACCAACTGAGCCACCCAGGCGTCCCAGTTGTAGGTCTTTTGTAGAAGTTTTTGACCAGATTAAGGAAGTGTCCTTCTATATGCAATTTTCTAAGAGTGTTTTGTTTTATTTTTATAAGATTTATGTAACATGGAATTTATTATTTTATTTTAAAGTATATAACTTAGTGTATTTTAGTGTCTTCACAATATTATATACCCTTTGTTACCATCAAATCTAGAATACTTCCACATCTCCCAAAATTAACCTATCTTTCCCAATTTCCCTCATCCCACCTCCTGGCAACCACTAATCTATTTCTTGTTTCTGTGGATTTGCCTAACCTGGACATTTCATATAAATGGAACCATAAACTATGTATTTTTTTGTGTGTGTGTTCAGTTTCTTTCACTTAACATTATATTTTACTTTCATCCTTATTGTAGTATGCATCAGTAATTCATTGCTTCTTGCAGCTAAATAATATTCCACCTTAGGGGCATACCACATTTTGTTTATCTATTCATCAGTTGATGGGCATTTGGGTTGTTTCTACTCTTTGGCTATCGTGAATATTCACATACATGTCTTGGTATCAAAAGAAGTTTTCAATTCTTTTGGCTATATACCTTGGAGTTAAGTTGTTGGATCACATCATTACTCTATCATTATCTTTTTGAGGATCTGCCAAACTGTTTTCTGCTGTGGTTATATCATTTTACATTTCTACCAGCAATGTGTCAGGGTTCCAATTTCTCTACGTCTTAACCAACATTTTTATTTCTTTTTAATAATTTTATACATATCTCATTGGATGTAAAGTGGCACATTATTGTAGTTGATTTCATTTCTCTAATGAGTAGTGATGTTGATTATCTTTTCGTGAGCTTGTCGGCCACTTGTATAAATTAGTTAGAATAATGTCTATTCAAATCCTTTAGCCCATAGAAAATCAGGTTATTAATCATTTTATTGTTGAGTTATAAGGTTTTTAAATATATTCTGGATGAGAGATGCTTACCAGATATGTGATTTGAAGATATTTTCTCTCCTATAATGGGTCTGTTCACTTTCTTGATAGTATACTATGATGCGATTTTTTCATTTTTTAAAATTTAATTTCAAGTTCGTTAACATACAGTGCAGCACTGGTTTCAGGAGAAGAATCCTGTGATCCATCACCCACATACAACACCCAGTCTTTCTGATGAAGTCCAATCTATCTATTTTTTTTTCTTTTCCTTCTTTAAGAAACTTCAGCCTAATTCAAGGTCATAAACACTTACACTTATGTTTCCTTCTGTAAGTTCAATAGTTTTATCTCCTATATTTAGGTTTAACACATTTTTAGTTCACTTTTGTACCTTATGGGAACCAAGTTCATTCTTTTACCTTTGGTATCCAATTATCCTAGCATCATTTTGTGAACAGATTTTTTTTCTTACTAAATTTTCTTGGCACTGTTATGAAAAATCAATTGACCAAACCCAAAATGGCTACATGAGAGATTCCAGCCTGTCTCCTTCCACAAAGATCAACAATTAGACTGTTATTTATAAACAAAAACAGCTCCTGGAGAACTCTGGAGTCCACTTACACTTCAGTAACACAGCAGAACAACAAAACAAAGAATAACTGCACAAGAAGAGAAGGACGAGCACCTTAATTTTCTCTGCATCACCCCATCCCTCAAGCCAGTATTATTATTATTTATTATATAATATTATATTATATATAATATTATATTATATATATATATATATATAAAAATATATTATATTATATTATTATTATTATTATTCAGTGCCAAGAGGGAACTCCTAAGCTAGAAAGAACTCCCCTTGTCAGGAGAAGAGGGTCTGAGTAAGCAAGCAGCTTCCCCAACCTTATGGGGCACTACATGAAGGACCTGCTTCTGCTCCAGCCCACCTGCAAATTGGCAAAGCTCTGACATACAGAGAGAGCTATGGACAGAAAAGAAGAGCAAGAGCTACCAGTATGGGCCATGCAGCACAGAGCAACCATGGTTACCAGTGAACTGCTCTGCAGCTGACCCCAGCAACTATTACCAGTGAAGAAAATGAGGACTAGCAAAAGCCCTATGGACCCCCCCTGCAGATACCAGTTTTGCCCCACAGGTATTCATGATCACCACCTGACTTCTTTTAGGCTTCCTTTCCTCCCCACTGCCAGATTTGGGACCCACATTAGCAGTCAGCCCAGGCCTCTGCAACTGTGTGAGGGTAGAGCCTAGAACCCAGCAGTTATTCCTCACCAGTGTGCATACACTGGATGATAGCCTCTCTAGCTGTGTACCTGCATGACTCTAGCCTCCACTGCTTTGTACCAACGGGGAGACCATGCAGCTCATAGCCAGGAACTTCACAGCCCAGATCCAGCCTTGTCTCCTGTCACTAGCTGACACCATGGATCTGATCTGAAATTAGTTTCTCCAGCTTGACACTTGCATGGCCTCAGCCTGGCTACAGATGCTGGTGTCCCTTACTGTGCACCCACGGTGACATCTAGCATAGAGTACATCACAGCCAGGGCACCTACAGTGCCAGTGTGTGGGCAGTTGGCCCTGGCCTTTGCTGCTTGTCTTGACTCCCACCACTATGTGTGAGTCTGTGAATGGGCCCTGCCAACATTGGATCTGGCTTCTGCAGCTGAGTGTGTGTATACTATTTGCTCTGGCCCCAATTGATGCCTGCACTAGTCCTTAGACACTGGACCTAAAGGCACTCAAGAGGACCTCAATAGTCTGTATAGGCACTTTTGGACTCCTCACAGCCCTAGCTAGAGACCATATAGTTGTCAATACTGTGGATCTTAGAGGTCTAAACTGATAAGACCTTGTGCCTTCCTGGACCCAGACCTGCCACATGCCCCTGGACTTGGTGTCATGTATGACTGGATCCCAGATCACAGTATGCTCCAGTGGGTTTCCACTTGCAAGTGAAAGTTTTTCCTTATTAAAGTTAGTCCATAAAATGTAGAAAAGTAACTTCTTCAAGTGCACAGACACCTCTGCAAGGCTACAGGATCATGAAGAATCAGGGAAATAAAACACCACCAAAGGAATACAGTAACCTCCAGTAACTAATCCAAAGAAATGGAAATAGATGAATTGCCTGATTGTGACTTCAAAATAATTGTTCTAAAGATGCCTGGAGAGCTAAAGGGAGCAGAAGAATAATTTAATGATACCAGGCAAACTACAAAAACAAAATAAGAAGTTCAACAAGGAAAAACAGAAAAGAACCAAACAAATGTTGGAGTTGAAGAATTCCATAGAAAGATTCAGCATCAAACTTGTTGAAGCAGAAAAAACAGTGAACTCAAAGACAGATCAATTGAAATTATACAGAGGAGCAAAAAGGAATAAAAAACGAAAATAACTGAAGATTCAGTGTAATCCTTATAAAAATTCCAAAGGCATTTCATAGAATTAGAAAAAAAATTGTAAAATTCATATGGGACCGCAAAAGACCCTGAATAGTCAAAGCAGAGCCTCTCAGGTGATATATAATACTTTATGTGGAAAACCCGAAGACTCCACCCCCAAGTTATTAGACCCCATATTCAGCAACGTGGCAGGATACAAAATGCACAGAAATCAGTTGCCTAGTGCTTTCATTAAGAATGATTTTTCCAAAAAAAATTCATTTTTCATGGGGCGCCTGGGTGGCTGAGGGGGTTAAGCCTCTGTTTTCAGCTCAGGTCATGGTCTCAGGGTCCTGGGATGGAGCCCTTCATCAGACTCTCTGCTCATCAGGGAGCCTGCTTCCCCCTCTCCCTCTGTCTGCCTCTCTCCCTACTTGTGATCTCTCTCTGTGTCAAATAAATAAATATATAACCTTAAAAAATAAATTTAAAAAGTTCATTTTTCCATGTATGCATGTGTCTACGGACTTTCTGTTCTATTACTTCGATGTAATTTTCTGTCTCCTCACAAATACCACACTGTCTTGAATATTAAAGTTTTATGAGTCTTGAAATAAAATAATATTGGTCTTCCATCTTCTATCTTATTTTTCAAAATTATTAGCTTTATATTCTGTAGGAAATTTAGTATTGCTTTGTCAGTTTCTACAAAGAACTGAATCTACAAAGATTTTCATTGTGATTGCATTCACTCTAAGATCAATTTTAAGAGTCTTCTGACCCATTTATTTAGTTTCTCTGAGATTTCTATCAACAATATTTGTGGTTTTCAGTATATATTGTTTTATACATTTGTCAAATTTAGTCTTAAGTGTTTCATAGGTTTTGATACTATTTAAAAATTGAGTTTTGGGGTGCCTGGGTGGCTCAGTGGGTTAAGCCGCTGCCTTCAGCTCAGGTCATGATCTCAGGATCCTGGGATCAAGTCCTGCAACAGGCTCTCTGCACAGCAGGGATCCTGCTTCCCTCCCTCTCTCTCTGCCTGCCTCTCTGTCTACTGTGATCTCTGTCAAATAAATAAATAAAATCTTTAAAAAAATTGAGTTTTATTTTATTAATCTCAATTTTAATGTCATTATCAATAGAAACATAAGATTTTTTTGTATTCATATATCCCACAATCTCATTAAACTTTCTTAAGATGTCTAGTAGATTTTTGAGGATCACATTATTCCATATAAATAATCCTGTGTCTATAATGATGATTTTACTTCTCCCTTTCAAATTTGATGAAATTTGAATTTCATTTTTTAGCCTTATTGTAAGTGATTAGAGTCTTCACTGTAACATTTATCAGAAGTGGTAAGAGTGGATAGGCTTGAATTTATCCTAATTTGAGGAGTCATACATTCAGTCTTTCATTATTACATGTAATGTAAGCTCTGTAGCTTTTTGGTATAAGTACTTTTTCAGAAAAGGAAAGTCCCTTCAATTCTTTTTGCTTTGCTGAAATTTTTAATCAGAGTGGATGTCAGATTTGTTCAAGTGCTTTTTCTCCACCTGTTGAGTTGATCATATTGTTTTTCTCTTTTTAGTTATTAATATGATGATTTAAAATAATAATTTAGAACAGTGGTCAGCAAACTATAGCCCAAGGCCCAACAGCCTGATTTTGTGTATATATATATATTATATATATGATAAATACTATAATATAAATTTATAATTTATATTAATCTATAATATAAATTTATAATTTATATTATAGTATATCATATATATAATATATATTTATAATATATTATTTATAAAATTTATTTATTATTTATTTTAAAATATTATTTATTTAAATATTATTTATTTAAATATTATTTATTTAA